>JAFMTC010001806.1:82277-93644 GCA_018845635.1 Nicrophorus orbicollis | reverse complement strand
GGTGCAAACAGCAACGACTCTCCCCCCCCTGCTTCGAAGCAAATTTTTGTCCTTTTTAATTAAAACAATATTTCTGTACACATTTGTTTTACTCATATTCCAGAAATAAATCTCAGTTTTTATTGAAATAGTTTAATTTTAAATATCAGATTTATCCTTAGAGTCATAAATTATAACATTAAGAAAAACTTCGTTTTCAATATAAAACAGTGCTATGAACAGAAATTCAACGTTATATAACATTTTACATATGATTTAAGACCTTCTTTAAATCTTTGGATTTTATCGTTTTTTCAGTAGGAATTTCTTCAATTTCGTATCATTTTCTTTGCCTTTTATAATGGTAATAGAGTTTTCTAAACGTTGCACCGAAATAACACATTGATAGAAGTTTCCTAAAACTAAAAAAATGATATAACTTAATTTCTCTTTTTTTGGATGTAATTTTCTTCTAGCTATATTTTGCTTGAAAGTGCCGTTTTCTTTACATTGAAATTTTGTTATTAGATGTAAAGCTAACGAAGATAAACCTGTATTTAAAATTTGATATAAATGTATGAAAAGTCATTAAACATCTTCGTTTGCACAACACATTGATTTTTAAAAGAAAACATAATTCTCTAAATTTTCCTTAAAATTGCAGTTATCTTCATAAAGAAACAGTTATTAGAATTAGAGTAAATTGAAATTCGTTCTTACAAGTAGTGTTAACTGAATTATTTCTGTATTTCAAATTAAAGAAAATTCTATGAAAAGTCATTGTTACTTTATATCACTTTGAAGAAAAACGAAAGATAATGTACAATTCTAAATACAAAATTGGATTTATTAAGACCATTAAATTGAATGAATGAATCAAGTTTTAAATTTCTTATACGAGTAATTGCACTATCTCTATTACCTCAAAGTACGTTTTATGTTTGAAATTGCCGCCGAAATGAGCGCAACATCCCGCAGATTTTTATGCAACGGAACCGTTGCATTCCCGTTGAATGGAATAGGGCGAGATAACTCGACTGCTTATGAAATGCGGGCGACATTTAGTGTTATTGCACTAGGACGCAGTTATCTTCAGATTATGTCCATCGTAAAATAAACTTAAACATGCATACATATGTACAAGTACAATATATGTATAGGAACATTCATTGATTTTTATATGAATCGAAATAGAATACACAATTCTAGATACAGATGCTGATAAACGATGTTTAAATGTTGTGATTTTTTACTCCAGATTTGATAGATGTTACTTTTAGCTTACTTAGGAAATTAATTGCTTGCAATTTAGCTTGCAGCTGTTAGTTTAAAGTTGATTTTACCTCGGAGTATATAGAGCGTATAGAGTGTATGGAGTGTATAGAATGTATAGGGTGTATAGAGTGTATTGAATGTATAGGGTGTATAGAGTGTATATGGTGTATAGAATGTATAGAGTGTATGGAATGTATCGAATGTATATAGTGTATAGGATGTATATGGTGTATAGAATGTATAGGGTGTATAGAGTGTAAAGAATATATAGAATGTATAGGGTGTATATAGTGTATATGGTGTATAGAGTGTATGGAATGTATAGAATGTATCGAATGTATAGGGTGTATAGAGTGTATAGAATGTATAGGGTGTATATAGTGTATAGGGTGTATATGGTGTATAGAATGTATAGGGTGTATATAGTCTATATAATATATAGGGTGTATATAGTCTATATAATGTATAGGGTGTATAGAGTGTAAAGAATATATAGAATGTATAGAGTGTATAGAATGTATAGGGTGTATATAGTGTATAGGGTGTATATGGTGTATAGAATGTATAGGGTGTATAGAGTGTAAATAATATATAGAATGTATAGGGTGTATATAGTGTATAGAATGTATAGAGTGTATAGAATGTATAGGGTATATATAGTGTATAGGGTGTATATGGTGTATAGAATGTATAGAGTGTATAGAATGCATAGAGTGTATAGAGTGTATAGAGTATATAGACTGTAAAGAATATAGAAAATGAATATGTTTGGTATATTTTACTGTTCTATTTACCAAAAAGTTCTTAAATTTAACTGAAGGTTAATTTTCTTGAATCTATTAAAATTAGCTTGAACAATGTAACGCAATACATGTTTTTATTCCATACACAAATACAAAACTGGATACATTATTTCAAATTTCGTTAATTAGTTTAACTCATTTACTTCTTCATTGTAATACAAACTATGTATTTTAGATCTTATATCACCACTGATTTGATAAATATGAGTTTTGTCTGAAAAATTGTAAATGTTTTTGAATGATTGAAATTAACAGATATTTAAAATTTTCGGTATTATTTGAATGTTTGAAGTTTATTGCAATATTTGAATGTTTGAAATTTACGAATATATTTGAATATTTGAAATTTATGGTTTATTTTCATATTGGAAATTATGAATATATGAAATGTACAGTAATTTTTGCCTGTTTCAAATTTACGTTATATTTTCTAAATTTATATTCTATTTCCAATAATTGTTATTTTTTTTTCAATATAATTATGCAATGAAACGATAGAACAGTAAGACCTATAGTCTACAGCCCTTTTGCAACAATGAAATGATATTTTAACATTAACTTTTATAATTTTTTGTTACCGAAACATTCAATAAAGAATTGTAATTGTTGTTGTCTGCGTTTCAATTTTCAATGAAAACAACGTCAATAATCACGGGACGCCGTTAAAACGTGCTATTGACGGATTTTTATGGATCAATTTTGAAATTCATTATCGAATGTTTGCGTTTAGTGCGCGTTAATACATTTCAATTTGTACAGTGTACATAATGATAATCCCTTCTATCTTTTTTTTGTTTAAATGATCCGCCGCATGCGTTAATTACCACCGTACATTAAATATTCAATTACAGAAAAAAGAGGATTCAGGGAGGAAGGATTAAAAGTACAAATAGGAATGAAAATGGAATAAAAAGTATGGAAATAGGGTAATAATAGGTAATTATTATAATCATGTTACGCAAATACTTTTACACAATACAATTGATTTGTTCCATATGGAAATTGAAAAGTGCAGGTGTTCAGTCCTTATATGGAGATAGTTTACGTGTTTTATCATCGCAGTTGCAGGTGCAGGAGTTCAGTCCTTATATGGATTGTTTAATGGCTTTACAATAGCAGCTGCAGATGCAGGTGTTCACTCCTTATATGGATAATTTAATAGCTTTACAATCGCAGCTGCAGATGCAGGTGTTCACTCCTTATATGGATATTGTTTACGTGTTTAAATTCGCAGAAACGTATACAGGTGTCCACTCCTTACATGGATTATTTAATGACTTTACAATCGCTGCTGCAAAGTGCAGGTGTTCACTCCTTATATGGATATTGTTTAAGTGTTCTACAATTGCAGCTGCTGTTGCAGGTGTTCATTCCTTATATGGATTATTTAATGGCTTTTGAAACGCAGCTGAAAAGTACAGGTTTCTTTTATATTCAATGTTTCTTTATATTTTAATAATTTAATCTTCAGGTGTTAACGACGTCTTCTGCAGCTTCTAATTCAATAATTAATACATTTACTATCAGTATATAACAATCAATAACATTTGAAATGAAAATTGTCACAATTTGATACCAAAATTATGTTGTCGGTAGACGTATTATTTAAGGACCATATTTCGATCGATTCATGCCATTACACGAATGAAGTGGACTGTGTGTACATGAACTGTTCGGATTAATTAATAATCCGGATCCGATAATCCGTGAGCAAATAATTAAACGTTTTAGCGCCGTGAGCGGATTATCAACTGAGCAGCAATAAACGAATTTGCGAATTTGAAGAAATCCCCGCTCCGTTGAATTCCCCCCCACCGAAGTGGAGCAAACGTATTTAACGTTAATTTATTTACGCGAAATCCCATTTGAAAGTCTGTTAATAATCCCAAAAACCAAATTTAATTCTTTCAAGCATTAAAAAGTGACCAAAACAATGACTTTTTTTGTATTTTGGAGGTAGCTTTAGTTCGGTACAGGTGGTGCCATCTTCAGGCTGAAAAATGATAAAAGCATGGAATTGTAGTTTTTTTTTTGTTGGTAACAAATGGCAATCATGACTTAAGTTTTTCTACTTAATTTGTTTATGAATAATCCTATTTATTGATTAAATTAACAAATAACTTATTTATAAGATAATTGTAACGAAAATCTGTTAATAAACCTTTAGAATCAACATTCTTTCTTCTAAATATTACTTAAGAAAAAATAGGTTGAAAGACATTTAAATCATTAATAGATTTGCATATTTTACAGAGCATAAATAAGTAATTAGTATTGATTCTTACTTTTTGTTCTTGCAAATTGTTTCTTCAGCAAAGAACAGACATTTTCAAAACTTTGTTGTAGTTAGGATGGAGTTAATTTTATTTAAAATATGATTCTAGAAGTTTTGATAATATGAATTTTCGGGCAGAAAGACCTATGTTCTATAGTCCTTTGCAGCAATAGTAGTATATTTGTAATGTATTCCATTAGTTTCTTGCCGTTATAGCGAAACATTTTAGAACGTAAATCGAAAACGTGCCTTAATTGAAGAGGGCCGTTATAGCGAAATACCGTATAAAGAGCGGTCGTATAGCGAGGTGCGGGTGTATTGTTAATTACTAGTCCCAATTACTTCCAATTCATTAATATATCAAAAACTTATTTTATAATTTGATGATCTTTATTATGTTCTTTATACAAAACTGAGTATTCATATGATGATGAATTTCCATTCAGTTCAATATCATATTCATCATACATTTTACAATATTCTTCTTGGCTTGCTGGGGTCTTACCAGATCAATAATACGCAAATACATGTTTGTAGGTCACTACCTTTGTTGATTAAATAAACCACTCCATACTGTGCACAAACTTTGAGCTGTGCCGTTCGTTGCCGTTTTTTTTTCCGTCTTCACTTCGTTTACTTCCACGAACAATAAAACTAATGGAAATGAAATGGAATAAGTCATAAACATATTTCGTAATGGAACGTATGCAAAAAGGGGAGGTGAAAAAGTGGGCACAGAAACCCATGTTAAGCTCGGTTATTATGTATGAATGTCGTATCTGATGAAATATGGCGCATTACAGTTTCATTCATTTTATCAAGAGATTATCGTTTTTTTTAAGTAATTGCTATTTTTTATTGTATTTAACGTATTTAAGTAAAGTCTTAATTAAAAATTCTTATCGTTTTGCAAACTTTCAAGAACTTATATCAAGCTTCCGTTCTTTATGTTATAGTTAACGTATTCATTAGTAGATATAGTTTATTGGAATGTTTAAATAGATTGTTTTAACTGCAACTTTTGCATTACTTCAAAAATCCTCAAAATTTGAAAGTTATATCAATGTTTGTACTATACCACTTGTTGAAATTAGTATACAAATACGTTATCTACAGTATTATTTTCAAATTTTTGAATCTGAATGAATTTTATAAATTTCAGATTTGTAAAAAGTCGAAGACTTAAAGTCAATATAGAATTGGAATATTTTTCATTTAAACATGTTTATTGGATTAAATTGAGCAAAAGGGCCATTAACTAAGTTCCTTCTTTAAAATAACGACATTTTAAACTGATGTTTTCATGATTTAAATATCACTTATTTTACACTTATATAGTTTCGTTGGTTCAAGGAAATGTTTAGAAAAGTAACTATCCTTATACTTTGACTAGATGTTGCCACAATTAATAAGAAACTAGATATACATTATTTTGTTATTAAAAAAAAAGTATCACATCCTGTATTATATTTTCTTTTAATAGAAACTTTAATTATCTTTTATCCTTCGCAAGGTTTAATTGGAATGGAATGATGTCAAGACAAAGAGGTTATTATAATTATGTAATTGCATTTGATCGAAGTCTGTGGAAGATATTGCATGTACTCTTCCACTCTTAGAGAAAATAAATTATATATATTACGTTATGTGTGTGTTTGTGTATGTATCAGTTTATTGAGCAGCAAAAATAATGCACTTCTGTGATAGAGACGACCTCGAGAGAGTCTGACCCAAATGCACAAAAGGTCCCATTAGACAAGAAAATGATGTTCGTTGCTAAATTAAATTTACCACGTAACATGTACACATTTCTCAATCGATATCTTATTATGATAGTTTTCTTTGAAATATGATTGTATAGACTTTTATTCAATTCAAGAACTGTTTGCAATACGAAGTAATGCATCTATATAAGTTTTATAAGAAGAGATGTAGACGAAGTGAAAAATTGGTATGATTTAATTAACTTAACATATTTTATCAATTACTTATCAAAATATAGCCAATAACTTATATAGTCCTTGTAATATGTTCACTTTGTTAAAATCCGGACTAATCGAGGATTTCATTAAAAGCAGGACAATTAGAGACTTGATTTAGCATGAATCTACACTCATCGAAACAGTACAATATGAGCTATCAAATTAATGAAATATATTTTATCAATTACTTATCAAAATAGAACAAATAACTTGTATAGTCCTGGTAATATGTTCACTTTGTTCAAATCCGGACTAATCGAGGATTTCATTAAAAGCAGGACAATATGAGACTTGATTTTGAGTGAATCTACACTCATTGAAACAGTACAATATGAGCTATCAAATTAATGAAAATATTTTATCAATTACTTATCAAAATAGAGCAAATAACTTGTATAGTCCTGGTAATATGTTCACTTTGTTAAAATCCGGACTAATCGAGGATTTCATTAAAAGCAGGACAATTAGAGACTTGATTATGAGGGAATCTACAACAATAACAGTACAATATGAGCTATTAAATTCATGAATTAGTAAGAATTTAATTAGTTCACTGCTTTGTAAACCACTGATAATCTCATTTTTTTCTTCTTCAATAAAACTTAATGATAGAAATTTAGTCCAAGGCTGAAAGAGCAGATACTCTTAACTTATTCGATTGATTCATTTATACCAATTATACGAATGTATGTTCTCTATTTAACAATAAAATTTTCAAATACATTTTTCCGACAAATATATAAATGTAAATATGAAATAAGTAACAGTGTTATTTCCTTTTCACGTTATGTTTTCTCTCGAAGAAAATAGTTTAACTACTTTATAAAGAAGAAATCTCTCTATTATGGATGGAACGTTTACGATGTTCGGAGGTAGTTATTATTTGTCCGATGTTCGCTTTTCCTTCCACAATCTCCAATTATTGTGGATTCCGGAAATCCTATTCTTTTCGTACATTTTTATACTCACAATCATTATCCAATAAACAATGTATCTTTTTTTATATATAATAAAAGTTTTGATTAAAAGCGTTCAATTAGGTTAATTTAAGAAATTGTAATGAATATTTCGTTAAATATAATAATTCACAGAATTTTATATGTTTTAAAACAAAATTTCTGTAAATATTTTCGAATTACGATTTTGTTATAATTAAAATGGTAATCGGTTAACGAACATTTCGGACTACGAACAAATTGAACATTTTCACAGCCTATTTAATATGATCGGACTGTTTGATGATTCGTACAACGAACACCTTTGGATTCACGTTTGTTTTGATGAACTGTTAGAATTGTAATAGAAGCTTGCTTGCTGCAACCAACAACACACGTCACTTGAGTCATTCTGTAATGCAGCAGTATTGAGATAGTAGTCTTTAGATGTATATCGAGTTAATTATAAGCATTCCACACAAGTTGTTCTTTCTTCAATCGACGTAAACCACCTATCCTAACAACAATAACTAAGTGGTTCGGTTAACGAACAATTCGAATAGATTATGTTCGTTAACCTACTGTATTTAAGTTAACGAACATCGTACAAACTGACATTGACATTTCTTTAGTGAGAAAAAGATTGTGGTGATATGAAACTAAAGACTGTTCTTAAATAGATGTTCGGTTACCGAATAATTCGGGTAACGAATTCATTATATTCATTAAATTATACACTTTTATTTTAAATTGATTGATAATTAACAGTATGTTTAACATTACCATTTTCAATTAAACTATAATAAAATTAATTAACTAAGATATTCGTTAATTAGTTTAATCACAAATCGTGTATTCATTTATGCGATTTATGTAAGTCGATCTGTAATTCCTTGATATAATTTAATGAAGGACATTGATGTGGTTAAACGTTTATACAATGCTTCAAAGAGCATCTGTTATAAATGATTTGCAATTATGTGAACGTTACCTTCAAGATCAGCTGAAATTATCCATGATTTGCCAAAGTATGGATTTTAGGGAAGAAATATTTATCATTTTTGGTCATAAATTTAAGAGAGAGGGAGAGGTATCTTTCGAGGAAAGGAATAATTTGTTTCTCTAATCCAAGAACTGAAAAATTTAGACAATGTTTACACCCCTCATCTAGATACACCTCTTTTACCACGTCACAGTTAAAGTTTGTTAAATTTTCAACAAAATTGTTATATAACATGAAATGTAAATATATTGTTTGGGGGTGTACATATTTGCATTGCAAAATTGTTGTGTTATCAGGAGTGTAATCTGGGGAGACCTTGAATCACATTCATATATCTTCTTGTAGGAGCAGTATATACTAGTTAAGAATATAAAGCACGTTCTAATGGTACATCCTTGCCCTTAGTTAACTTATTAGGTAAAAAGCCGCAAGCGTTCATTGCCATGTGTATCAGATTACACCCGTGGGATAGACCCTCTCCGGAATAAATTCTGCAATTTCTACGCTCTGCCTCTCTCTCTGTGTGCATTTTCTCTCGAACAGCAGTGCTAAATTACTTTTTGCACTAAATCCTCATATTTCAACATTAATAATCTCATTACGAACTATACGTTTATAAGAAAACATCTTCATACAAAACATATTTAGTATTTCATGTAATACGAGTTTACTTTGATGAATATACACATATTTAGTATATAGAGTATGTAATATTATATAATCTCTAATGTATGTGTTGCTCTTAGTATTAAATTATTATATAACAACTTTATTCATCTAACATTTTTTTAATATAATAACTGTTTCGCTTTGTAATGTAAGTAATCCAAGTTTTGATCCTATATCCCGGACTGTTTGAAACCGGATTGTTCGAGAATCGTATATGTGTAGTTTATTTACACACAACCAGACAATAGGTTTTTTTTTGTATAATTGTACAATTTCGTTTTAGTGTTAAATTATTATATATTAACATTGATAATCTTTAATGAATGAAAACACAACAGTAATATATACCTAGAATAGTCCGGGTTTTGTCAATATCCCGGACTATTTGAAACTTAGTTAAAACCGCATTTTTTTGTATAACTGTTATTTTTTGGGAAAACAAAACTTATTTTGATTTTATTCTTATTAAACACGATTATTTACCCCAGTGTACGGTGGAGGACTATTGACCAATGTCATTCTGCTAAGTTAGTTTTTACATTATAGTGAATCCGTACTGATTGAAGCCACAATATACGACAATTATATAGTCTTTTCTATGTATTAAGTGACTTCAACGATAGTTACATCTATTTCTTTTATGTTTAAAGATCTACATTATAGTGAATCCGTACTGATTGAAGCAGCAATATGAAACATTTATGTAGACTTTTTTATGTATTAGCGACTTCAACGATAGTTACATCTATTTCTTTTATGTTTAAAGATCTACATTATAGTGAATCCGTACTGATTGAAACCGCAATATACGACTTTTATGTAGTCTTTTTTTTATGTATTAAGTGACTTCAACGATAGTTCAATGCTCTATTTTTATATATTAAACAATAGAATAGTTTTATGGAAATGTTATTATTTTTGGTGGTATTCATTACAAATTGTGCAGAGTATTGTCTAAAACAAAAAGTATAAATAGATTAACAAAACTCTATGTAATAAATAAGTCATAACTCATTAGAAGTACGAAACAGATATTTTAATTGGTACGAATTCTGCAATTTCCACGCTGCGTGTGTTCTCAATAGTAAAGTTATTTTTGAACTAAATTTTCTCGCATTTCAACATTTATAATGACCTTGCGAATGCGGTTTATTTATAAAAATAGTCTTTAATTAGGAACATGTGTGAATACAGTGCAGAAATTCTTTTATAATATATGTTTAGTAACTTTACAAATTACAGAAAAATCAAATTCTATTGTATTAATTTCAATAGTTTGCATTAATTTCAGTTGAATTTGATAAACTATAATTAACTCAAGTCAAATAACTTAAGAAATAAGTTGAGTGTTAGAATATGTTAATAATAATTGATGTTAATGTTCGATGATTAATGATAAAGTTAAATCCAAATTTTGGACAAATTACTTTCAGTTTTCGAACATAATTTGTTTCTAAATGTTGTTCTTAATCCGAAGTTGTTTCTCTATAAGCATTATTGTAAATTTTCTGCAGATATATTTAATATATAGTAGAATAGAATATAACAATGTTGCAATCAAAATTTTGGGATAAATGTGTTATTTTTAATTTCAATTTTTAACTAAAATAGTGTATTTAGCATATTGTAATTTGCTTAGTAAGAGTAATTATAAAAGAAACTTTGGGTTGTCTGTGAAATAGTGTTCTCAAGAAGCAAAGTTGTTTTGGTATGTAACTTGTGTTTGGTTATGGTCGTTGGTGAGGAGGAATCCGCGACTGTAAGAAAGGACGTGTTCGTGCAACAAATGTCCCTTTGTGTCTTACAAATGTGGACTCTCGCATTAATGGGCACGGCCGTATAAAGAATTCAAAGGCATCCATTAGAGATGGGATTGTACATGAATAATAAGTGTTAATGGTGCACGGAATCAGTTTATATGATTCCACGTTTTGCGGTGAACACAAGTGCGAGTACTAACTAACGGCAGTGCCAAGTTTTCTTCGGCAGGAAAACCGAAACCTATTACACACTCGGAGGATTATACACATTTAATAATACCTCAGAGGTGCAGTTAACTTTGGAATTAGCGACGTGTAAGTGCGGAAAATTCTCTTCGCCTAACTCCATTATGCACTTAATGGTGCGTTCATTAGAGGCGAAAGTAAGAGCAGAAAATGGCCCACCTAATAACATCATTCATTCTCACATTATGATGATGTCGTGCTGTTTACGGTATATATATATAAAATCCAACGTGTCAAAGAGAAATTTCAGTAGTTAAGACAAGAAAACCGAAAAGAAAAACCGGTTAAAACCATAATATTTTCTTGTACTTAACATCGTCATGTTTCTTGTTGAGGATGTGTCTGGATCGATTCTCTTAGGTGCATTTCTGTCTAAGAGAAAATCATTAGTTAAGACAAGAAAACCGACAATAAATATGAAAAATACGCAAAGAAAAACC
>JAFMTC010001806.1:48686-82241 GCA_018845635.1 Nicrophorus orbicollis | reverse complement strand
GATGTGTCTGGATCGATTTTCTTAGGTGCATCTCTGTCAGAGAGATAATCATTAGTTAAGACAAGAAAACCGACAATAAATACGAAAAATACGCAAAGAAAAACCGGTTAAAACCATAATTGTACTTAATATCGTCATGTTTCTTGTTGAGCATGTGTCTGGATCGATTCTCTTAGATGCATCTCTTCGTACTTGGCGGAAGCAGCGGATTCAGGTGGCGTTTCCAAACAGTTAGGATTTTAATTCATCATTAATTCAATTAGAATCCGAGCGTGGAGGAGCGGAAAGAGGTTTCGTTGTCAATGTGTGTCGCACGCACACACCTGGAGCTGGCTGCTTGCACGCTGCGAATTATCAATTTAATCAGAATCCCGGTGCAAATTAACGCTGAACAGCATGCAGAAAATAAAGGAAAAAAGAATATGTGTACGGAAGCAAGCAATGCATGCAGATACATAATTACAATTGCACTGAACTGCATACAATGAGCACCATCCAAATTGACTCCATACATTATATAACGCAGCTCATCGCAGTGATGAGTGAATGAAATCATATTCATTTACGTAATTCAGTCACGGTCATTTATGTAAACTCAATTGTCTAAATCAGCGTTTCTCAAACTTTGGATCATATTAGGTCATATGTATATATCAATTTTAATGACAGCTGTCATCTTATGTCAAAATTACATTGTTTAATCAATGTTGACAAAAAAACAATAACATATGTAAAGGGCTATAGGCCATAAGTCGTTTTGCCCTAATTCTGAAGGTAATAACTGATTACTAATTAATCAATTATTTCGTCAAAGAAGACTGTGGTCAATTACCAATTACGAAATATAAAGCATTTTGTATACAAAATGACGTACTTTTACTTTTTACATTTTTTTTAGCAAATATATACAAGTTCATGTGAAACGATGTAATTTTTATTACGGTCTTTCCAAAAAGCAATTTCGAAAGGAGCATTTTTTATTTTACGACCAAATGAAGGTAACTTGATGATAAAAATCGCATAAACTATACGAGAAAATCCATAAGGATAATTCGCTTATGGCAATAATACACATTACACTTGTTTCTATAACATTACATTGCTTTTCATATACTTATAATATTTTTTATTACATTTTTACTTTTGCAAAGTTATCTGAAGGTGTAAAAATACACATTTTATAGCATTTTGTCTGTATATTTGAACTTCAGGTAATTTGATTAAAAAATACTTGAAATAATTGTAATAGTTATTTAGTTTAAAAAAGTTTGATTTTGTATGAAGAATTTGCAAATTTTTTGTGAATATAATATTTGTTATGGTTACTATTCATTCGTAGCTTTTATGAAACAAAAATAGACTTCATTTGGTTCAATTTGACGCTAATATATAGATATTTCTATTCTATTATTACGAATGACCTCCTCTATTGAAAAATGAAAATTGTTCCTTTCCTCGATAGATACTTTCCTTTAAATTTATTTCAAAATATTCCTCTTTCCAATATTTGTATTCCTCAAAATCCAATAACCCTTCCTACATATAACGTAATTTCATGAAGAAAAGTGTTGAGTTCTTCTTCTGAAAACTCTTGAAGAAAGTTTGATTTTGTTAAATAATGAAATATACGGAAGCAGTGCAAATGTAATAGTTTCATTGAACAACAAGTTTGGGTGAAGAAATTTGTAATTTCAGGTGGACTAGCATCCTTAACGTGGCATGCCGCAGGGTGGCACACGTAGCAGGACGCAAACCGCAATTAGGATGATGCCAATTGCACACAGACATACCAAAACCTCTCCTCCCAAAGCACATGCGACCCGATCACTCTGCGGACGCGTTACATGCTATGAACTGGTTTAAATGCTAATTGCAAATATGTTATTCGAAAATTATCCATGCACAAGCTTACATCTCTCTCCCTGCAGGATTCATCCATCCGTGTACGCGTATACGTGCACGGCAAACGCAGCTCATCGATAACCTGTCACAATCATTAACGTGCATTTCTTCTCGTACGATATTAATTTCCAATTTAATTCATCACAAAGGAATTTCAACGATACAATGCATATTTACGTACACTGCAGCATTCGTGGCATGCTTCGTTGATTCCATTGAAATTTACAATATAACAATATCAATTCGCATATTATATATATCGAATAAAAAAATCTTTAGCATTTGCTTTTGTTCTTCACTCCAAACATTGTTTGTTTTATCAAATGAAGTATGATTGATGTTTTATTAACGTATTATTAAAGCAACATATGAAACGTATTCCATTTTTATTGGTTATTTGAATGATAGCTGTCACTTTATGTCAAAGTTACAAAAAAATATATGTTATTGAATTTCAATACGATTACAAACAAATGTGTTAGGTGACACCACAAAACAAGGTTAACAAACCTAATCCAATTATCTTTATATATATGTTTTTGTATATAAATGAAACATTTAACAGATAAAATCTCAATAATTCTAAAAGATTGCCCGGAAATTGTATAATTTCTTATATATGTAACGTAATAACTTGTTGAATTTTGTTTTAGCGTAAGAATTGACAGCTGTCATCTTACGTCATAAGTTAGGTTAGGTTCCTCTCTTAATGGTTGAAAAACGCTAATAACTAAATATAACCAAAAAGTATGAATAATTCATCTTTTCATTACAATTTGAAATTTATTAATTATTTAATAAAACAAATAAAGTTAGAAACAAATAGAAGGTTTCTTAATTATGAAAATCTTAAAATATTGTATTATTCTTTTCAGCAAATTCTAACAGCAAAATACCTTCTTTTTTTTACATTTAAACTAATTTTATTTACAACAATACATTAAGAAATCTTCAGATAAATTATTTTGTCCTTTACCTCAATAACATTGCACTGCAGCAAACAAAATTACAGATATTTTGTTAAAGAAAATACGATAAAGATAATGACGAATACTTATAATAAATTGCACGATAATAAAGATGATGGACTTTTCATTTCGAAACAAATAGTACATTTGTGTTTATTTTACAATCGCCTAAATTACATTATTTTATATTGAAACTAACTCAATTCAAATCAAATAAAGTATTACCTCACATAGGACGGGACAAAATTTCGGACTGTTTGAAACAGGAATAGGAATTGCTCTACTACGATTATTTTAAGGTTAACTTTGATTTTGTAATGTTTGAAATTTTCGATAGTAAATCCGGACTGATTGAAACCAATCTATGGTTGGAATTTCTGTATATGAGGGGACATACATTATTTGCGAGGTTCAGTCTACACTTCTAATCATAATTAAACTAATTACATTTGTGTTTATTTTACAATCGCTAAATTACACTATTTTATATTGAAACTAACTCAATTCAAATGAAATAAAGTAATACCTCACATAGGACGGGACAAAATTTCGGACTGTTTGAAACAGGAATTGCTCTACTACGATTATTTTAAGGTTAACTTTGATTTTGTTATTTTTCAAATTTTCGATAGTAAATCCGGACTGATTGAAACCAATCTATGCTTGGAATTTCTGTATATGAGTGACGTACATTATTTGCGAGGTTTAGTCTACACTTCTAATCATAATTAAACTAATTACATTTGTGTTTATTTTACAATCGCCTAAATTACACTATTTTATATTGAAACTAACTCAATTCAAATCAAATAAAGTATTAACTCACATAGGACGGCACAAAATTTCGGACTGTTTGAAACAGGAATTGCTCTACTATGATTATATTAAGGTTAACTTTGATTTTGTTATTTTTCAAATTTTCGATAGTAAATCCGGACTGATTGAAACCACTCTATGCTTGGAATTTCTGTAGATGAAGGACGTACATTATTTGCGAGGTTTACTCTACACTTATAATCATAATTAAACTAATTATTATAAGGTAAAGTTGTGATTCGTCTTCAAAATAAATATCATTACAGTGTATTCTACATTTTTTTGTTAATTGCGAAACGTTCGCTCCACGTCCTCACTGCATCTTAATTATACTAACAGAAAGGAAACTAATTCACGTAATGGACTTAATTTAGCGAATTCCGCTATTCACCACCGAGCAATCATCTCGACGTAGGGCAAAGATAAATACTCGACTCTCCTTATTTCTCCCATATATACATCTAACACACGAAGGGAGATATTTCCAAAGACACACACTCACCCATCTGCACCACTCATCGAAGTGGAGAGAGTGTGTGTGTGTGAGGGAGAGAGAGAACATATTTATTTTAACTGTTCGCTTAATTTAATTACTCTTAATCAATTGTACTGAAACTACACCTAACGTCGTAATTTACGTCCTCGTCTCCTATATTATTTGTCCTTCTTTTTCCCTCGTGTGGCTGAGTCCCATTTCTTTTCTTGTTATCAGAAGCAGTTAAAAGATATTTCATCACATTAAATCCCTCGAACGTTTCGCGATTCTTTTTCGCCTTGTCTTCGAGTGGTGATTTATCACCGCCGCTAGACAACCCCAAGTACCAATAAATTATTACATCAGGATCCCACCTACACCAAAGAAAAGGTAATATAAGTGCATTAAGAGATTTTTTGATTACGACTATACAGATAGAAATGAAATATATATATATATATTGTATTGTATAAATTTCTCGAGGGCATAAAATATCTTCGTCGAGACGTAAATCTCTCGTAAAGATTAATTAATGCACCTGTCCGTAAAGTTGGTTTTATGGGGATCGAAACTAATTGATTATTAATTATGAACTTTGTCCGCTGTTAAATTCGTTCATCTCTCTCTCTCACACACACGCAAGTAGACACACTCTCATCTCTTCTCTCTTCTCATCCCATCGCAAATGAAAGTTTTCCGGAGAGGATTTCTGCGAGGATAAAATTTCCAGGTTGCTAATTCCCGGAAACAAGGTGGTCGTGTAATGCGGCATTAATATTAATTATATCGTGCAGTATTTATAACGCTCTACAAAATCCTTTATTATAGTGGAGAGATGCGAACGGATTCACATCGTCGTCGCTCATTATTGTTATTATCGTGCATTCCGAACGCTTTTCGAATCGTTGTTACAGTTCCAAAAAAAATGTATACATGTTTCATGCTCTGCATATGAGAAATAATACAAATTTACTATAATTTATTATAATTACCAGTGTTATTCTATATCAATATCAATAAGAAACAGATATTTTTCAATACAATGTAATCTGTTCAATGATCAAGTTAGGAATGTTCGTTAACCGAATCTTTAGTTATCATGAGAAAATGAACATTTCTTAATATAACATAAATTTCGATTTATTCAATAAATCAATTGTAAACGATCTTTATGCGTTTTTTGATTGACACAAAATACATTTTTCTTTTCAATCTGCGAGTTGTTTGTTATACAATCTAATGTAATGTTATATAACCAGATGTCATATTTATCACTCAATAATTTATTATAATTACAAGTGTTATTCTATATAAATTTCAATAAGAAACAGATATTTTTTCAATACAATGTAATCTGTTCAATGATCAAGTTAAAAATGTTCGTTAACCGAATCTTTAGTTATCATGAGAAAATGAAAATTTCTTAATATAAACGTAACATAAATTTCTATTTATTCAATAAATCAATTGTAAATGATCTTTATACGCTTTTTGATTGACACAAAATACGTTTTTCTTTTCCATCTGCGAGTTGTTTGTTATACAATCTAATGTAATGTGTTATGTAACCGGATATCATAGTTATCACTCAATAATTTATTATAATTACAAGGGTTTTATATACGAATTTCAATATGAAACAGATATGTTTTCAATACAATGTAATCTGTACAAAGATCAAGTTAGAATTGTTCGTTAACCGAATCTTCAGTTATCATGAGAAATAGAAAATTTCTTAATATAAACATAAGAAAAATTTCGATTTATTCAATAAATCAATTGTAAACGATCTTTATACGCTTTTTGATTGACACAAAATACGTTTTTATTTTCCATCTGCGAGTTGTTTGTTATACAATCTAACGTAATGTGTTATATAACCGGATGTCATATTTATCGCGTCCTCTAAAAAAAGAGACTTGCCTCACATGAATCAAAGCAGCAGTTCATCATGTATTCCCATCCATTCGATTCATGGCACATCTTGATTCTCTTTCACTTTATCATGAAAACAAACAGAATACGTAAATGTTTCATACATGATTCAATTGTTCCATTTATATTTTCAACTGTAACATGATTTATTGATATTTCAATCAATATTATACTTTTGGATCACACGTAAAGCGATTGAGATATCAAAAGAAGTACATTAACTCTCCATAACCCTTTGATCACATTTGTGACTTGTAAAGTTATTGTTTGTTATTACATACAAAATTATATATTTTATTATATAATATCAGAATAGTCGCATTTTTTCCACTGATTACTTAATTATATTATTAAATGCAGATACAATTATTTATATTTGAATGAATTTGTATTTGTATAAGAAAATCTCACATAGTGCGGCTTCTGATTCACTATAATACAGTTAGAAAATTTTAAGTTTTAAATATTATACACAGAGGAAAATCGCTATATTTTTTATGTACACCCATACCTCGCTTTACGGCCTACATACGTTCCACGAAACTTGGCCGCAAAGCGAAGAGCCGTATAAGGAATCAATTATTGCGCTTGCGCAAGATTGACAACATTTAGATATATCGACATGGAAAAAAAAAATTGCCGTTATAGCGAAACATTTTAGGCCGTAAATCGAAAACGTACCTTAATTAAAGAGTGCCGTTATAGCAATATGCCATATAAAGAGCGAGGTATGGGTGTATTTAGTTCCTCGATTAGTCCGGTTTGAGACTGTTTGGAAACGAATGTTTGTTCTATCCTGTGTATATTTAGTTCTTAATTGTGAGTTTAATGGGTTGATCATTACAACTCTATAAATTAAATCTTAATTCTTCGGTAATTGTTGTATACATTATTTCTATAAATTGCTTGAATTCAATAACCTATGTTATCTTTTTGAAATTACAACTATCTGAAATAATGAACTATACACGATTAACTGTTTGAAGAAAAGCTACACGATTCCAGTTGTTAAAAAAACTCACGAAACATTCGAGAACAATGAAGCAAATTGGCGTTTAATTTGTGTACATTAAGGCGAGATTGCATACGGCCTTTTGTGCTCTGCCGTATCGTAATTGCATTCGGATGGGGATTTTTTTGTTACCTTAAAGCAGTTTCATTTTGCGTTCACTTTACGTGTATCAGATTAATGCGGAGCATCCTGAATAAATGCATCTCAATTATAATTGAATTGTCTGCGCTTCGAGCGCAATTTGCTTGCAGATTAAAGCGAGTAATCGTTGGTTTTTCCTGTTCTGTTTCAGGTGAGTGTGCCTATGCAATGAAGTGGATGAGTTCGAGCCAATCAGCCGTGGACGAGTGCAGGAAGACTTTGGAAACAATACATAAATTACTGGTAAGTTTAATTACATTTTCAATCAATTTTACTTTTATTTGATAAATTCTCAAAGAAATTTAATGATTCATGAGAAATCACAAACGCTGTGTGAAAGTGCATTTTAAGAAAGTTAATTTCTATATATTGTAAATGCATGTATTTGAGATTTGTGTATTTGATAAACAACGTACATTTCTTTGTCAGTTACCAAATTTATTTACTTTTGAAATTGATGTTTTTATATTAATTTAGATAATTACTTCAATTTTATTTTAATGACTTTTTCCTGAAATGAATTTCGATGAGAAATATTTGCATTGGAATGTAATCAATTCGAAATGTTTCGTGAATGTATCAACTAGACTTCTGGTCTTAATGACAATGTACGTTCGTGCGAACATGTGTGCGTTAGTGCGGACATATGGATACGTAATTTTCGTAATAACTAGAGACTGGTTCAATATGTATAAGCTTTTCATTGTTTTTATGTATATTGGTTGGAAAATAGTTTGTAAAAGGTAGCAGAAACTGTACTGAAAATGCCACGAATAGTTGGGATGTGTACGTTCAGAATGGCTTTAAATAATTTATATAATTCTTCGTCGAGTGCAGCCGTATAGGAAACCTGGAAGTCGCGTGCAATTCTCGCTGAAATATTCTTGTGAATTTTGGATAAGTTCGGATGCGGAGCTCAATTTGAATATTAAAGCGAATTACTGGGCGAGTTCGACCCAGCTGTGTGTATGTGTACGTATGTACGGATGCGTGTGTCTGCTGCTGCTGTGTGTACATGTGAATGAAAGTGAAATGCTAATGTGCACTAGACCTCCATGAATAATGTAACAATGTTGTCATGCGGCCTTAATAATACACATTTCCAGAAGAAGAGCGCACCAGTAAAATGGAAAGGACCCGAAGAAGGAGACGTGTGTGATGTGGGAAAACGATTGAAAATGGCATTCATTGAAATCCCTTTAACGCTTTCCTCAGAAGAAGGAAACCAGAAGGAAATACATAATACTCTCGTGTCGTTCTTTTGAACTTTGAATTAACTTTTCTTTCACCACAACCCACGTTGCTATTACACGTGTCGATGCAATTTGTTATCACAATGCAGATTGTTATCACGTGTTTGAAGCCAATAACATTCAGTGCAAAGAACTGCTATTCCGTCATTTTAGAACAATCGTGAAATACAACGTATGTGCGTTTTAAAGGCGAGTTTAAAACTGCTAATTCGATAATAATTTGAACTACTTTAACCGAAATGAATGAGTATGAAAAACGACTACTTTTAACTTTATTTACTGCAAGAATATGACAATACAAGATGCGTCAATTGAACTTCTATTTTCAACAATCATTGAATCTTCATTTACTGCAACAATTATATAAAATTGTATCGAATATAATGCGCACAATTGTAGTTAAAATACGATTATAGTCGAGTTTGAGCTAATTTTATCCAGAAATTGCATATTTTTAAATGCAAAAACATGTAAAACTCCAATATAGTAAAAACATCTTGATTTTAGTTTGAACGAAAGCGAGAATGCGTATTATGTATACATTTCACGATACTTGGCCGCAAAGCGAAAAGCCTTATAACGAATCGATTATTGCGCTTGCGCAAGATTGGCAATATGTAGATATATGTAGAAGAGGGCCGTTATAGCGAAATGCCGTATAAAAAGAGGCCGTATATCGAGGTATGTGTGTATTATATATCAAGTACTGAAAATATTGTAATTGATTACTGAAAAGCCAAATTTTATGTGTAAAATTTGATAGTAATTACCAATTATACTAAGTTTAGTTTTATCAACAACTTTAACCTAAATTAGGCATTAAAAAACAGATCTTGAATTGATTTTTTATAAAGATAACAATAACTGTTTTACTGCAATGAAAATTATTGTTTCAGATTTGAGGAAAACTTTCACTTAATCCGGTAACCAAACGTTCTGCTACTTTTCTATCCTCTTCTTGTATTATTGTTCGTTTAGAGTGGGACGGGCGATGATCCCCCCCTCAATGCGGAAATTGAATGCTGACCGAAATTGATGGAGAATCTGTTAGACCTTCGAACGTTACATTTTTATTATTATATGTTATTTCCATGCAGAGATTGATGGATTGCTGAGAGGGCTTCCCACATTTAACATAAATATTAACGGAAAAAAAACTCAATTCACCTGATATTTTTCCAACCAATTTCGTTTACATTTGATTCATATTCGTTCATTTCATACCGGTTCGATTTATATACCAAATAATTCATAATTAAGTTTTACTCACTTTTCACTTCAATTTTCATTCAAGTTCATGTTCTTTCACTAACTTTAAGTTTGATACCAATTTAGAGAACGTTTCTTGGATTTTCTTAATTCAGTTTTGTAAATATAATTTGTGTATTAACTATTACATCCATACCTCGCTTTACGGAATAGATACGTTCCACGAAACTTGGACGAAAAGCTGTATAACGAATCAATTACTGCGCTTGCGCAAGATTGGCAACTTGTAGATATATCGACATGGTGCGTTATAGCGAAACATTTTAGGCCGTAAATCGAAAACGTGCCTTCATTGAAGAGGGCCGTTATAGCGAAATACCGTATAAAGAGCGTTGGGTGTATTAGATACTATTCGTATGTTCAAATGTTTTCGTTTGTTAGGACATATGACCATATAGTGTACATATTATCGACTATTGCTTATTCATCAGAAGGCATGTTAAATGAGAACTAACTCATAATCAGTATTGAGTAGAGAATGTGTTGTTTGCATTGTTTAGATTGGTTTAATTCATTGATTTTCTGGAACGCTTTTCTATATATACACAATGGTAACTATTGTAGCATGTAGATTATTTCAATGTAGTGCAGATTCATGCTCGTGTAACATTATATAAGATCTGCGTTAGGTGGGTGGCGTAAAGTTTATCAGACAGATTACATTAATCAAATGTGGTATTAAGTATTGTACTGCAGCGCAGCTCGTTCGGAATTGTACGGTTTATTCCTATGTCCAAGGTCTTAAACATGCAGACTATCCAGTATATTCGAGCACATATACCAAGCACTCATAAGTGTCCTCATGCAGAGGAACGAACGAACCAAGTTGTAGTTTGATGTAACAAGTTTGCATCGTTACGGCAATTATCCGCAGTCGAATTACAGTTATGCACTTTGTATCCGTTACCGATACGAAAAGGAAATGCTGCTGCTCGAATAACAAGTTGCAGCTGAACCTCTCTCTCGGCTCAATAAATCAATCGGGTTTTCCCGTGGAAAACCGGGCTAAAGAAGAAAAAACGGACTCTCTTCGAACGCTTCCAATGTTTGTTTATAACTAAATCGGTGGCGAAAAGACGATTTTTCCGAAATCGAGGGCATCGTTTTGTTTGGTTTTGTTGTGGGGAGATGTATTATTTCCTGAAATATTTCCATACATAAATAACGCCGCTATGGAGGAAGGTCGCTCCGGGCATGCTTTAATAAAGGAAAACCTGTAAAGTGAAACCTGAAAAAGTCGGCTTTCAGCGTCGCTTATTGCACGTGCAATTTGTCAATGTTTGTTTAGAATTCAACACGGTTCAACAATAATGCATCAATATTGGTTTACATGAACATAAATTTTCGTTAATTAAGCTAATCAAAACATTATCTTTATATCAAGCAAAATATCTTCAAAAATTATGTTTTTTTAAAGATTTTTTAGGGTAATTGCATTGCAATATGCCTAAACTCGTAAAGATTGAATAAATGTTTATTATATATTACATTGAAATACCAAAATTATTAAAGTTTTTTTAAAAATGAAAGACGTTTTTTAATGTCTTATTCCCAAAAATTATGTGGTTTTCATACATTTTATGAATTATTTTAATGAAATATCCTAAAAAACATTCAATATTTATACAATTCTCTTTGTATTAAGTGATTTTGTGAAAGTACAATGAAAAGTATAATGCTGAGCAAATTGCATGGTCTCCGTGAACGGAATCGAAAGAAAGGCGAATAATAGAATTACTTTCATTCCATACTTAATTTGAGAGCGACAAAAATTGCGTGCACTTAATCTGAGGTTTTGCTTACTTAATTCCCACGTCTTTAGAAAACGAAAATAGTACACTAATAACCAGAGTAATTAAGAAAACGATACAAGTGTTTGCTTCGAAGAAAACGTTTGTTGTGGAAATTATTTCTTCTGAAATTTATTACTTTATTTGTTCAGTTTCTTAAGGTATTTTTTAAATTTATGTATCTTGTAACTTATAATAATACAAGTTATTTTTTTGAATTCACTAATTATATATTTATACTATAAAGTTGTCAGGTAACTTGTCAAGTAACTTGTTAATTAATTTTCATTATATCAATCATCTTAAATTACCGTATTATTACAACTAGTTTCATTTTTCCTCTAAAGTTGCTAGGTAACTTGTAAAGTACTTGTATTAATACATGTACAATTGTATACTAAAATGTATGAATTGTCTTCATACTAATGCCCTTAAGTTACTTGTATTGATAACCCAAGTAGTTTGTAATTAACTTGACAAGTAACTTTGTATTAAGACAATTACGTATTATAATGCATTAATTTTCATTTAATCAATCATATATTTTGATAGATTCAATGTCTCAATTGCCTTGTGATAATTTAAGTAGAATTGTTAAACAAGCTGACATTTCGTTCATGTTCGGACTATAGGATTTCTTAACAATCCTCAAATTTCCAATATGATTACTTTCGTATAACAAATTGCTTTATAAAGAACGAAGATTCGAATTTCACTTTAAAACTGATGACGCGATGAAAAGCAATTTGTTTAAGCCATTGACTTTTTGTTATTGTTTGTCAAAAGGGAAATAATGGGGCGAAGGGAAGGGAAGAAACCGCCGCGTCACGATGGAAAATCCATTCGCCGTGGGAAAATTAAGCCTACATTCGATGAAGCCGCTGACTCGGTTCAAATTCCAGATAAAATTGCTAAAGAAAAATCATTTTCCAACCCACCAAACGATTTTCCCATCTTCCCGACTTAATTATGATATTCCCTGCTCCTAATTGCCCTGATTCTAACGGGATCCGTTGCATAATATGGAAATGCCCCACTTCGAGTCTTTTGTTGCACTTTCCTTTTGCCTTAACGATAATTATTCCCAAAGTTTTTATCATCGCGAAATCATCTTTTCAAATATTAATTTTCACTGTTACGGTCTTCATTTATATGCAAATATCCGGGTAAAAAATAGGAAAAAAATAATAATAGAAAGTATTATCATAATTGAAATGGACTGAAAAACTTATTTTGTTGTGAAAATCGTGCGAACGGTATTCACGGCGACGTTTCCAATCATCCTCGTGAGGTGAAGAAGTGGTCGAGCCGGGAATTTCCGGGTGTCCGATTTTCGTGGAAAATGATGGAAAATCCGCGATTGTGCTGCAGAATATGCACGAAAGCAGATGTACGTTACGTGAATCATTTATTGGGAAATAATACGGATAAGCTCGGTAATGTGGAGCGCACATGAATGCATCTCGCTCCATTTACTTCGTCTTTTATTGCAAATACCACGAGACATGCACGCCCTTACCCAGTCCTTGATTCGTTCCGTTTGCATAAGGTCATCGCAACATAAATACTCCATAAGGGGATGTCCCACATAACATAGATGTCTCTGATGATGATGATTACGTGTTATGCAACCTTGGTTGTTTCGTTTCGTTCTAATGTCATCAATCTCGTTCAATTCTCAACAAAGTTTTACCATATTGATGTACACATTATTATTATCCATAACTTTGCTTATTGATTATGTCATTACGGATTTGAATGGGAAATAATTTCATGAAAAAAATCATCCAGCAGAAGTTGTTTTCGAATAACGTGAATTATAGATGCATTAGTGTACATAAATTTATATAATATAAGTTATATACGTAAATAAAATTGTTGTTGATTGTATAAATCTGGATTTGATAGTGCAGCAATTCACAAGTAGTGAACTCGTCTGGCAATTTGCGTCTGGATGCATGTGGAAATAAGGAAGTGGCTTTCGTAGGGAATTACGTAACAAGTAAACTTTGATTGGCAGCGCATAAGCAAATGCAGCTAAAGATAATGAAGGCTTAATGAACCCATCAGCGTTTATAAAATAATCCGATCCGAGACGATCGTGCGAAACGTCGAGAAAATGTCAGAGGTGTAAATTCGAAATTCCCGCGTTTTCATTTTAACCAAACGTAACAGGCACGTCAATCAGTTTATGTAATATTGATTGCATAATGTAATATTTCACTCGATTTAGAGCACCATATTTACTTGCTTTTATTTTGACTTTACTCATATTTTGGATTATTTTTCTTTGATGAAATTTTAGTAAATGATATATATTGTTATCAAAAATCAATTTACTGAATCAAATGAGTTTAGAAACGCATTTAATTCATATTTTTTTTTCACATTTTCACAATCATGAATGACATTGTTAATGTTGACGTAATCAAAATTGTCAATCAATTTACTTAATGAAATGTACACATAAACGTGTTTAATGGATGTTTTAAACACTTTTTCCACATTTTGGATGAAATTTAGTTGATTCTCATAAATTAAAGACACTATTATAAACAATGTTAATATTAACGTAATGAATGACTATCTAAAAATTGACTAAGTAAAATTCGTATAGAAACGTGCATTTTATTAAACCCTTTTCACCAATATGTGATAAGGGTTAAATACTGATTTTGATTGATGAAGTGACTGTCGGAAATAAACGAAATAATATATTTATATAAAAAAAAGTATTATCTAATAAATTGGCTTTTCATTCAAAAAAAAACATACAGCCGTGGAAACGTGCAAAGCACACAACGTTTTTGGTGCATTTGTGTAGGTAAATAGTCGGGCATTCAAATGTTGACAGAATAATTAACAACAAACATACGAAATTACTGCACCGAAACGCGGAGCCAAAAATCAATCAATCAATCGTCGTTTGGAGTTTAAATATATATAGAAACAACAACAGGAAAAGGTGGAAACGGGTCAATGAGTGAACTTGATCATTTACTATAATGTGCTTTATGCATTTGCATGGGAATACCGGGGCTGGTTGTCACAAATATGAAAGTTTTAAAATCTCTACAAACTCATGAAATATTGATTATTATATTCATAAAAAATATATTGACTTTCTATTCATTCTTAACTAATTTGGAAATATATATAGTTTCAATAGAAATTGTAGTGTAATGTAGTTAATTAGAAATATAATTGTATTACCTTTCATCAATTTGAATCAATAATAGATTAATCAAAAGGTGAGAAAATTTTGTTAATTTTGCTCTTTAATTTAAGTAGAATATTGATTCTTTCTTCAAGAAATCAACTGAAATTATTCATTTAAAGAAACAAAAAGTAACTATTACATGAAGACGTCTATTGTAATTGTATTTTGTAAATTATGTATGAGAATTGTTAACTAAGGAAAATAGAAGTTAGTAATATTTAAAGTTACTATAAAACTCTCTTTGTTATTCAAGTGTCGGGACTAGCAAAACTCATCAAACATTGAATCAATTCGGAAACGGGAAACTGCAGCAAGAACTTTTAGTTGAACGTTTCGCAGAGGTAATCGTAAGTTTATCGAGGAAATGCGAGAGATTCGATATAAACGAAACGTTTCCAATCACTTAACATTCTATTTATATATTAAAATACTAATGTATACTTCTTTCATTCTTATTTTCAACGCTAATTTACATTTTAATTAGTTAATTTGTTCGATAAGAAAAGAAAGTTACTAAAAGTAAATACAAATTCGATATTTATATGTTAAACTACTAATGCACTTTGTTACTTATTCCAATTTCAATAATAATACGTTCTAACTTACAATTTTTCAGTAAGAAAAGTGAATATGAAGAAAGTTACCAAAAGTAACTGTTCAATAAGAAAATGAAGCAATAATTGTAGAAAAAAAGAAAAGAAAAATATTGAAAATTTTAATTAATTAATCTTTCAAAAGATTATACAAAAAAGAGTATATATAATTTGATTTTTGCCAACAAACTGTGAGCGAATGACGTGAATTTAATGCCATCCTTTGGGAATTATATCAAAACGTACATAATTGATGTGTGTATAAGCATTTCAATACATTAATTATAACTCTCCAGTCCATTTACGTAACGCGTTTTGTATCGATAATTAATATTAATTAATTTCTGCAAAACGCCCTTTGCTAATTAACATCATCTCACCGCAAAAATTTCGTTTGGAACCGCACTTTCGAATACTCGTGATTTTATTACATTGAAACTTTTGTTAAATCAATAATTATGAATTAATTTATTTATTTAACTAATTACAAGTTTATAATTACTGTTTAATGTATTTGTATATTATTTATAGTGTTGGTAATCTGTTTGAAACAAAAGAGTATGGAAAAAAGTATCGATTTTGTGTACTATTTCGTTTGTACATTTTCGAACCAGCACTAATTGAAACCGCATTGTAGGAGGTATATTTAGATATCATTATTTGGTTAATTTGATATTCAAGGCTTCGAAATTTATGTAACTCCGTCTTTCGTGTAACCATTAATTGTCAATTCTCATTAAGGCGTCTTCGGATTTCTGAAATTGTAATTGTTGTTGGTTAACTGTGTACCCTTGTCGTCGTGCGAGGACGTAAATAATTGCAATTAGTCGTGGAATGAGCGCGCAGTAATCAGCAAAGATAATAGCTAATACTTGCCCTAATTAAATTACGTGCCACCAATTCGAAATGTTTGCTTCATTGCTTAAGATAATTGATAATAATTTACCATTTCTTTAACACAATTCTTGCAATTGTAAATTATTAGTGATAATTGATTAATTTAAAGAAAATAATCGAGCAGTAAACTATTAATTACAACGTAATTCGCAAATATTAAGAATATTGAATGTACTAAAAGTATTGAGTTTTTTTTTCATAGTAAAAAGTCTATTGAAGAGTATGAAATTAATTGAAGCAAATTTCACAGGAAAACTATTATTTATTCAACGTTTTTCTGGCACCCACAAAGCATTAGTAAAGTTGAAGAATGGAACAAATGGGTTTCTTGGGAATTAATGGAAAGCCACTTTGTTTTACAATATTGCAAATAAAATATGTTAAAAAGGAATTATGAATGAATGAACTGTATTGTTTACAGTTGTAATTTGCAAAATTTAAGTCTTCTAAACAGGAATACAAATGCATACTTTTATCTAAATTATTAATGAGTTAAGTTTGAAGGCCAGAAAGACTTTGTAATAGGACAAATATGAATTCTTAATTAATAAACCGTATTGTTTATAGTTGTAATTTTGCAAAAATTTAGTCTTCTAAATAGAAATACAAATGTATACTTTTATCTATATTATTAATGAGTTTTCTTAAGTTAAGTTTGAGGGGCAGAAAGACGTTTGGCACTTTGGCCAAATGCGTAGCCAATTTAGAAAAATATATACAAATACATATTTTATAACAACTTGTTACACTTTGATAGATAGGAGTTGCCGCAGCCTTCTTAACCTTTTTGGTTTGCAACATTTTATGACAGCACAAGATGACAGCTGTCATTTCGTGATTAAATATACCGAAATTCATAGGTTTAAATAAATCTTTCCATTTGATTATTTATCTCTTTACTCGGTGCATGTCACGTATTTTTTGTATGTTACTTGTATAAGTTTCTTAACTCGTTTAACGTGTACTTGAATTGCTCAACAATACATAAATTACCTGTATTAGTTTATAAAGAAAGGGGATGAGAAAATACAGTTTTTTTTTCAATACAAATATTATGTAAAATGTTACTTGTATAAGTTTCCTAACTCGTTTAACGTGTACTTGAATTGCTCAACAATACATAAATTACCTGTATTAGTTTATAAAGAAAGGGGGTGAGAAAATACAGTTTTTTTTTTCAATACAAATATTATGTAAAATGTTACTTGTATAAGTTTCTTAACTCGTTTAACGTGTACTTGAATTGCTAAACAATACATAAATTACCTGTATTAGTTTATAAAGAAAGGGGGTAAGAAAATACAGTAGTTTTTTTCAATACAAATATTATGTAAAGTGTTACTTGTTTAAGTTTCTTAACTCGTTTAAAGTGTACTCGAATTGCTCAACAATACATAAATTACTTCTATTAGTTTATAAAGAAAGAGAGTGAGAAAATACAGTAGTTTTCTCAATACAAATATTATCTAAAGTGTTATTGATTTTATAAACAATAAATCGTTATTTTATTATTGAATTGCACAATTTTTTACAAAAACTTCGTTTAAATCGTGAAAAAATCAAAGTTTTTTTTTTGTAATAATCGACAAGTTTATAATACAAAAGGATATGTGTATCGTGAATATTCCTTTTTTTCTTTCTGGTAATACGTGGAAAGTATTGTGTAGTTGATATTCTAAATAGTAAAATGATCACTTGACAAGTTAGTAATTTCTATTACAAAATCGGATATTTAAGTGTTTTTTTTGTTTAATAATTTGGGAGTATTATGTATAAAGTGAAGTTGATTTACTAAATAGTAATTTGTTAATAGATCAGTTATTTGTATATGTTTATATAAATGTTGAACAAACGTATTTTTTTCTTTTATGAAGTCTTGGCAAGTATAGTATAGTTCACAATATAATGATTACTTGATCAGTTACATGTACAAATTTGAATTACAAAAGTGGATGATTTATCGAGAAAATATAAAATTGTTAATAGATCAGTTCTTAGTATATGTTTATATAAATGTTGAAAAGAAGCAGTTTTTATAAAATATTGTACAAGTATCGTGTAGTTCACAATATAATGATTACTTGATGATATTAAAAAAGGGGATGTTTTTCGTGAAAATATTAAAAGTTTATTTAATAATTTGTGAGTATTATGTAAAGGGTAGTTGTTTTACTAAATAATCAATTATTAATAGATTTTGCAAAGTCTTGAGAAGAATCGTGTAGTTCATAATGAAATGATTAATTGATCAGTTACTTCCACAAGTATATTACAAGTAAGCAAAAGTTTTTAGAGACAAATTTAACAGGCTATTATTAATTGATCAGTTACTTCTACAAGTAAGTACTTTTGCAGGTTTCTTTAATACTTGGCAAATATTATGTAAATTGTAGTTGATTATCTAAATAAGAAATGGTCAATTGTTAGTGAAATTTGCATATTATCTTTTTATATCTTGGAAATTAATTTCTGTGAAAATATGGAGATATTAGAGGAATGCATAACTATGTCGGTTTTATGCAAAAATGATGTTATAAACGCGGTACGGCTGTCGGGGGGTTGGTTGGTTGTTTGGTGGGTTGCGGCGGCGGCGGCTGCGGCGTCGGTTGTGCTAATGCAAAAATGTCGGTCGCATAAAATAATTAATTAAGTGCAATTAGGCCGACGGCCTTATCTGGTTTCAGTGCCTCCTGCGCTGCGTTGCGTAATAATAAGTGCGAGTGGGGGGTGGTGTGGTGGTTGGAGGAGGGCATCGTAAACAATATAGACATTGTAGTGAGAGCAGGTTTTTGGGTTGCCGACGGACAGGTATTGTCGGGGTAAATTTCCCCGAGGTACAGTTATCCTTTCGAAGCGTTTGTTACAACAACCGACCCCTCGAATCCGGGAGGGTCGGTTGCATCCGACGCCGTTACTGCCGGCATCGTCGAAACCGCCCTCCCATCCTCACTATCACCACCCACCAGAACACACTTCAGACCCTTCGTCGGACGGGTTAACATGTTATCAGCCGGTGTGGTCCGGTCGTAATACCGGAGGCCAATATTTATAATGAGATTAAAGAATTTAATAATGCATTTTCTTGCTTGCTCGCCCTTGTTTAAGCATCGACATCTCCCCCTCCCTTCCCCTCTCCATCTCTCATATCACAATACATTTTTAATTACGTTCGATTATTATTAAACATTCTGCGAAACTTCGATATTATAAAATTCTCAACGCATTGTGTGTCATCTCATATAGCTCGATCTTAATTAAAAATCCACAAACTCCCAAACAAGATACTTAATTAATTGATTAACTTCTGATCACTTTACAATTACTTTAGAAGTAAACTATATCTCATAATTAAATATAAAGTTCGTATTAAAAATTACTAATTTCCATCAACTTTTCGTATTTAAACATAAAGTTTTCTTTATTGCTATATTGTATTTAGAACATGAAGACTTATTTTCACCATTTATTATAGAATAAAAAGCAAGTAATTATTCGTATACCAAGAAGTTATTAAATGTTAAATTTTGTTAGTATTGTTTCCAACTGTAACTGTCTCGTTGAAAACGTACGGTCACTTTAAGTATGGGGGATGTTTAGAGAAAAAGATATAGCAAGTTTCTTAACGAATAACGAATTATTCAAAGTGTAGTTGATTTTCAAAAGTTATTATTTGTTTAATATATGCGTGTTTTCTACAATACTATCAAATCTTTCTTACATTATCTTATTAAAACAATACAAACTGATTACGCAACGATTGATATATGAAGCATTTCGAAATGTTCTAGAAATATTTGGAATTTTTCTTTAGAAATTTTACATTTTATTGATAAATTTACGAGAAAACTTTGGTATTGTTTAAAAACATTTAAAAGTGTGATTATTGAGTTATATTTTTTTTATAAATTATACTTCCTAATTCCTAATTTGATATTTTCAGAAGAGTACCTCACTTTCATTAACTAAATTACGTGTGAAGAGAGTAATTGTGATGTATGATATTTTAGCTGCAAGAGGGTTTAATATCTTGTCGTTGAAATATATGTCACATTTTCCAAATTATGTGCTAATGGACTATTTTTTTTACATAATAAAAGATAATTTAGTATACATTCACTGATGTATGTGCATATTATTAGATAATTTTACAATTAACGAAAAAGATACACTTTTTTTAATAACAAAATACGAAACTTATATATTATATTTTGTTGTTATTATTTGTTTTGTTCATATTTCGTTGAAAAAAACACTTATGGCAAATGTTTGAATACTCAAATAAATCTTTCGAACTAATAATTATAGTTATTGCAGCAACATTTACAAAAGTTACAATTGGCAAAAAATTAAACATTCCATTCCTGCAAATATTGATAAGTTTAAGTGCCTAAATCTTTCGTTAAAATACATTACCAGATTTGTATCTATTGCCGTTTTCTTGTACTTAGTCATCAAAGTACACCCAAACCTCGCTTTACGGCCTAGATACGTTCCACGAAACTTGGCCGCAAAGCGAAAAGCCGTATAACGAATCATTTATTGCGCTTGCGCAAGATTGGCAACATGTAGATATATCAACATGAAAAAAAGTTTTTTTGCCGTTATAGCGAAACATTTAGGCCGTAAATCGAAAAAGTGCCTTAATTGAAGAGGGAGAGATATGGGTGTATGTAATGTATTTATGAAAACATCAACTTTTTATTGAATTAATCGACAAATCGTCAAATACGAGTGTGTATATTGCAATCTAAAATATTCAGAATTCTAATTATAGCGCATAGACAGACTTGTATCTATTACTGTTTTAATGTTCAACCATTTTGCATACCGAAAATATGCATGTGCAACAAACTTTGTTGCTGCTCGTTACATGAATAATTACATGGCAAACATCTGTGTTTTACATCCTGCGCAAGCACTTGAAGCAATATAATGCACGTTATATTTATCAAAATACTTGTATATACGTGCGTATTCACAAGTAATTTATCGTAATAAAACTAAATATTTAATAAGTAAACAATCCCTTAAATTAATGATAACAGGACATATAATAATTATCATTTTTGTATATACATTTCTTATACAAACAAAAGTACATAAATTATGTGAACACCGTTTGAACTACAGTTGTAAAACATATAAACAATCGCCATATAAGGAGTGAACATCTGCATTTTACAACTGAGATTAGAAAACCATTGAATAATCCATACAAAATTCACATATTTTCTGAATTATTTCAATAATTTATAATAAGTAATACTTGAAAAGTTTGAAGCTTTGTAAATTAATTGATTGATTATTAAAAAATCTCCATTATTCCATTAAACTTTAACAGAAAAACACCAAAAATTAAACGATTAATCACCATCCGCACGAGTTATTATTTTTAATTATAACGATATCATCGGAACAAAACGAAAATTGGAGGAACAATCAAAATCACTATCGAAACGCGCCGCCGTCCGTCGGGTGAGGGGGGGGGGCGGACGGGGGTGGTGTGTAGATCCGTTTCCGCCCGATTCGCAAATGCATCAAACGAACGAAATTGATCGAAATTTAATTTTATATTATTTCTAACACGAAATTTCCATTTGTAATTAATTACGTAACGCCGCCGCCCGTCCTGTTCCCAAATCAAATTCATATGAAATTCATAGTTCCACATATTAATTTTTAATCATCGAGAAATGTTTTTCCGTTCGCTCCCTTTTTTGTTGCTGTTTTGTTTTGTTTCATAATTGTTTCAGTCTCGTTCGAATTCATTATGGAAATGGATGATAATAAATTATTTAAAAAAAAAACGAATGAATAATCAATGAGTTCGTGAAAATAATATTAATTATAGTAATTAAATAGATTTTTTGTTGTTGTTGTTCGATGGATATTTAAATTAATTACTTTTATTTAATTTCAATACGTTTTTAATATAGAAATGAATCATAATTGGAATTATTTAATTAATTGTATGCATTTTTTTGTATTATTTCATAACAATTTTTTAGTTGGATATGTAAATTATTTACGTTTCTTTTCATTATTTTATTATATCAATTCTGATAATGGAAATTTTCTATTATTAATTCTATGAATTAGTTACACATTTATCGCAAATAATAAACTTTATTAATTATTGATTGCTCCATTCGAAACAGTTTAAACTGTGCAACAAAAGTTGAAAATCATTGATTTGATGAATTAAGGAAATTTGTGACAACCTACCCCGTTCTTGTGTAGATTGTTTTAATTATTTCTTAAATTTGTATTATTATTGAAATGCAAGTGCAATTTCCTGAAAATATTTGCAAAGAAGCATTAACTTTATATACATTTTATTCAATTCCACGAAGAAATTAACTGAAACTAACTTAGTATTGCAATTACCAATGTTACAGACAGATTCAATCTCCTCTATTTTTTTTTGTTGTTGTTCTCTCCTCAGGTTAGATCGATTTGTAAACTTTGTTGTAAGTTATTAAAGCTTTGCTCGTTCGAAAGGGCCGGTCTCCTCCCCTCGCTCTCTCTCGGCAGAACCCCTTTTCTGCGAGTTTTATTAGGAACGTTAAGACCTTCTGAATAATGTCTGGCCGAACCCTAAGATAACGACCAGCCGTCTCGTAAAGTGATATTTTTACGTCTGCGATAAAGTCGCGATGGTAAACAGATTAAGCAGCTCTGAAGCTGGACCTCAACAACTTATAAAATCTTAATTCAGTTTCAGCCCGACGTCACGAATGGAAATGTCAACATCCGGAACGAAAGTCACAACCTTTTGTTCTACATTTTATTTCGTTTTCACTTCAATTTCAGTTTTTATTTAAATTTTATATAAATTTGTCTTGCATTGTTTATCTTGTCTTACGACAATTTCGATCGTACATTGAAATAATATAGGAAATAACATTGATTGTAGAAAATACAATAAAAATTGAATGATTATTGTGTGCATTTTCGTACAATTACATCTTCTTTGATATACTTTTGAGTATATAAAACATTTGTTTACAAGACGCATTTTGGAATTATGAAATAGTCACTATTTTGAGTATAGGTATTCCGAATTTGATAAATATGTAAGTTACTATTTTGAGTACAGGAAGCATTTGGATATGAGACGCACCTTGGATATGAATCACACAAAAGAGTTAACACTTTTGGATATACAAAACATTTGTATATAAGACGCATTTTGGAATTTGAAATATTCAATATCTTGAGTATAGGAAGCATGCGCAAGACGCATACTGAATTTGATAAATATGTACGAGTTACTATTTTGAGTACAGGAAGCATTTGTATATGAGATGCACCTTGGATAAGAATCACACAAAAGAGTTAACACTTTTGGATATATAAAACATTTGTATATAAGACGCATTTTGGAATTATGAAATGTTCACTATCTTTAGTATAGGAAGCATTTGTATACAAGACTCATTCTGAATTTGTTAAATATGTAAGAGTTACTATTTTGAGTACACGAAACATTTGTATATAAGATGCATTTTGAAATTTTAACATATTCACGAGTTATAATTTTGAGTATAGGAAGTATTTATGTACAAGAAGCATTCTAAATATGATAAACATGTACGAGTTGCTATTTTGAATACAGAAAGCATTTGTACCTTAGATGTATCTTGGATATGAATGAGTTACTCTTTTAAGTATATAAAATATTTGTATATAAGACGCACCTTGGATATGAGTAATTTGATTTAGTTACTCTTTTAAGCATGTAAATTATTTGTATATAAGACGCATTTGGAAATATGCACGAGTTACTATTTTGAATACAGAGAATTTGTATATGAGACGTACCTTGGATATGAATAAGTTACTATTTTAAGTATATAAAACATTTGTATATAAGACGCACCTTGGATATGAGTAATATGATTTAGTTACTCTTTTAAGTATGTAAATTATTTGTATATAAGACGCATTTGGAAATTAGCACGAGCTACTATTTTGAATACAGAGAATTTGTATATAAGACGTACCTTGGATATGAATGAGTTACTATTTTAAGTATATAAAACATTTGTATATAAGACGCACCTTGGGTATGAGTAATATGATTTAGTTACTCTTTGAACTATGTAAATCATTTGTATATAAGATGCATTTGAAAATTGTGAAATATGCACGAATTACTATTTTGAATACAGCAAGCATTTGCATATAAGACGCACTACAGATATGAATGAATTACTCTTTTATAAATATTAAATATTTGTATAACATACAAGATACATTTTGAAATATATACGAGCTACCATTTTGAGTATAGGAAGCATCTATATACAAGACTCATTCTGAATTTGACTATATATATATATGAGTTACTTTATTGAGTATAGGAAGCATTTAAGCATAGGACGGATTGAGTATAAGACTTTTTACTTTCTGTGCAAGGGAGGCATGTTTATATAATACGTAAAATTTAAGTATAAGACGCTCTTTGAATTTAAGTAATATACTTAAGTATAGATTTGTATATAATGTGCACATATTTTCATACAATCTTGTTTATATTATAAACAAGCACAGTAAAAACTAAGTGCGTAAGGGTTTGTTGAAGTTCACCCTGAATGCTCGTTACAAACTTAACATTATTTATCTGAAATATGTTACGAGTAATCTAACATATTACTATAATTACAACTTTTCTATTATAACTAACACTTTAATATCGGTTGATGTATTATTATAAATACCAATGAAATCCTTAAGTTTAGTTTTTGTTTGGGTCCTTACTAGACAAGATCCTCATTCCATGCAAGATATTGCATGTTAAAGGATATTTCTGCCAATTAGTAAAGAAAATGCTTCTTTCTTCATCTTTTTATAATATATTGTCAGACTCAAAAAAGTCGATAAACAATCAACGAATTCGGGAAACATTATTACTTTAAGAATTCCAGTAAAAATAACTAGTATTGGTATAATTACAAATAATAGTTTAACCAAGTTCCAAAATTATTTTGATTCTGAATACATAAAACACATTAATTATAGTATACCTTTAGTTATTGCTGTAAAAGTCATCACATCATTACGGAAAACGTAATACGAAGTAAGAAATTTTAAATGAAATATAGTAAAAGCAATAAGTTTGAGTTCTACTGTACAAAAAACTGAAAAATCATGAAAGTTAATAGAAAATTATTGCATAGGAAATAGTTTTGTAACTGTACAAAAAATAACTGATGAATATTAAGAATTAGTGCGAATATGAAATACACTTTTGACCCATTAAATTTGGTTGCAGGAGGTGGCTTTGCGCAAATGGATGGAGAACTAAATAATAAATTCGGCTCGCGTTAGTTTTTGACGGAAATTAATGGCGGTTGTAATAAATGGTAATAATGCAATAATGTGAATTTAGTGAGCTGCCAAAATTCTAGTAAAAGCTTATTTATACGCTTTCAGTACCATTATGAATTATTTTATTATGTGTGTGTGGGGGGCGGGGAGGGGGTCAGGCAGAGAGGACAGAGGAAAATAATTAATGAAATCCGACCCGTAATTAATGGCTTTTAATCACGATTGATTGCTCTATCTGCCCCCTTTGTTTTACACGACTCAACTGCAAACAACCTAATTTCTCTCGAACACAATCATTACAGCAAATGCAGATCGCGAAAAACACATCATAATTTCTCACAACAACCATTACAAATTTTGTCGGTTCCTCTATCTATATATTTTCCCTATCACTTCCGTTTCCGGACGTGGATGCGTGCGTGCGAGCGAGCGACGTTGACGATGTTTCTATCATATTTTAATTTGACTTTTCTTTTTTGGTGTCCCTTCACCTTTTCCAGCTTTATTTTAAAATGCAGCGAATGCGAACGAAAATTATTAAAAACCCCATGAATATTCATCGAAACGAGTTTCCATGCCGCACACACACACTTCTTTTTTTTGGGGGGAGAGAGAGAGAGCGCGCGCGTTGTGTTTCGTGTACTCCCCCGGAATGAATTTCGCTGAATTTCTGATTACTTGCACAAACTCAAAAGCCGAGAGCGCAAAGCAAACCAAACAATACTTTATGCAATTTACGGTTTCGTTAAATTTTCGTTGAAAGCGAAAATTGCATCTCATCCATTCTTTTTTCTTCTTCTTTTCGCAGCGTAGTTTAACAATTTCCGTAACGAATTGTCAAACGGGTTGCTTGTTATGTAAATTTAATTGCATGCAGCGATTCCAAGATATTATGAAAATTAATTAATTTATATTGGTTTTATACAATTTTAAAGCGACTGAAATTAATTAAATACATTCCACTAAAAGCAAACTTTATGTACGTTTGTATTAATTAAATTTGTATAAAACCAAATAATTAACTCTTGAAAAAATATTGGAAAATAATCTTTTTGGTTAATTCCAAGCAACTTTTACCATTTTGCATTACTTAATCAACCTCTCTCGATAACTGTCACTTGTTCTCTCTCTGCCAACTTCATGTTGTTCACATGGCTGTGAATTCCCCAATGCATGGGGAACCAAGAATAACAAGAAAGTTACACAACTATTTGAAACTCGAATAGCAATCAAAATTCTGAACATAAATTATATAAACATTAACAACATTCACTGCTTCTTCAAAGTCCTCTTCGTTTTCTTGACTTTCTTCTTCGTGTTCAGTGGATTCTCTTCTTGCTCCTCCGTTTTCTTCAGCAGCTCATCTTCACTGGAACCCAATCCCTCTTGAATCACCTCAGCATCTTTCTTCTTTTTTGATCGCTACTTTCTTAGCCTGGTTTTTTAAGTATAACAGCACTAAGAAAGTATCGATCAGTATAATTTCTGCAAAGACTTTGTGCTCCATGAGACAATCATCTGTTTCCATTTGCTCTGCTAAATCCAAATGATTTTGTCCCAATTCACATTTTGATTCTTCTAATATACCGCTGAATGTCTTTGTAGCTTGCCTCGAGACCATTCTCCAGCGATTTTGTATGTTTCCTGAACAAGGTCGACTTGCCTCGAAGACTCCTTCAGGTATTTCTTCAATCTTCCATGTTTTTCCACTTGCAATATTCCGAGGCTTATCCTTTCTACCACAGACTAATTCACATACTCAATACAAGATTATGTGAGTCTCCAACTGACATATCTTGCACCTTACCTCTCTCTCCAGAGGAATTACTCTAGGCAACTAAATGTGTTTTCGTACCTAATCTCACTCTCGAGCAATCAATCTTGTCAACTACCAAATGATATTCTTCTGTACTAGTCACATAAGTTCATCACACACACAACCGAAGTTGCGGGAAAAGCATGACCTAATATTTAATCCTAACCTCACTCTGTGGAGGAATTACTCTGGCTATCCGATCGGTACTATCTTCTTATATTCTCCAGTACTTACACCACCCACAACTACTTTACTTCTGGGTGCTTCTGAAAGACCAAGTTGTGGTGGTAAAACAAAGAAATCTTCGGATAATTGAATACATTAATCAATCTCTCTTACATCTCTCTGGATAACTGTCACTTTTTCTCTCTCTGCTAACTTCATGTTGTTCACATGACCGTCCCAAACCCAGTGGCGTCACAACACATATTTTTGTTATTCATTAACAATAACATTTTATGCTTTTTATCAAGTTTCATTATTATTATTGACTTTCAGAACACATTTTTTCAGCTTTAAAATAGATATTTATAAATTCTGTATGAAAAACGAAAATATGAATAATACATATTTTTTGACAATTTACATATAAATAATGACATTTGACAATGACAATATAGAATATATACAAAATAATTATAAATAAAGGGTTTCGTTTCGTTTATTGATAAACATAAAGTTGATGCAAACAGAATTATGCGTAATTTGCTTCTAAAGTAAGCTAAAAATTACATGCGTTAAATGTAAAATGGAAAAAAGTCTTAACATTGGTTTTGATAGAAACCAATTTGAATGTGAAAACTACATAAAAAATACAGAATTGACTACATTTTACTGTTTCAATAATACAATTAAACATAATTATATTAATAAGAAATACAACAAATTTATAAGAATCATAACACCTTTTAGAATAAATGTATATTTTTTTCTTAAGTTCAGATTTCTTGTACTCATTCTTTATACTCATTCGAAATATGTGAACTTCCATTACAATTTTAGTTATTTTTCTTTCAAACAAACATGTTTTATAATAACATTTTCCCAGGAAGAAAGTCCTATGGTCAATAACCATTTGAAGCAATGAAATTCTATTTCTTTCGTAATTATTGTTGCAATAAATATTATCCTTATTGTACACTTTGAAAAGAATAATGCACGTTTCTATACGTTCTATAACAATACATAATTGTTTATATACAATAAATATACAACAGAGGGATTACTTTGAAAAGTGCAACTGTGCAGTCTGTAGCTTTGGATTTCCATATCCCTCGGAGGCAAGCTTTGGACTTATTCTTCTAAGCTTCAACTTGCAATCGCTTGCAGCGTTTTCCACGAAACACCGTATATTGTGCCAATCTTTTGCCGCTCTAAATCCTGAAAAATATTTTCATCCTGAACCGCAAACGTTCCTTTACTCATCTTTTCTTTTAACAGTGCTATGAAAATTGTATTGTTTATAGCATAATATCAATTTTATTACCATTTTTTCAATAATAAATTTGTTTCATTTGTTTTTAATACACGATTTTTGCAAATTTTGAATTAAGAAAACATAATAAAATTATTAAAAAATACATATTTATTGTTCAAAAGGCTTTCGAATCATGATGTATTTAATAAATTTATAGTGTTTTTAAACATTATTTTCTTTCATATTTCTTACATAATCTATTTGTGATGGACATTTCCTTAGTTTACATGTTTAATTTTATATATTAAAGAAATTATCAAGAAAAACGTGAATTTAAATAGAAAATGAATAATAAAAACAGTGATGTTTCATATACATTTTATAAGGAAATCATACTCATAAAACATGAAGACTTTTACGGCTTATTTCCTATTTATATATAGATATTATATGCAACGCATCAGCTTCGTTGTGGGCCATTTCTCGAACATCGTAGACAGAGCATTTACATCTTATGCTTATTCCAGTGGATTCCACTAGAATTCATAACAAATTCCACGTGAAATATAACCTCGGTGCATCAATAGCTCAACTATTTTCGCAAAGAGCACTTAAAAAGAAAACGTTTATTTTTACGATCTGATAAATAATGTTCAGTTTGTAACGAGCGTTCAGGGTGAACTTCAGTAAACCCTTACGCACTTATATTTTATAGCCCTTGTTTATAATATAAACAAGATCGTGCGATAATTATTAATAATACCACTTTTAAAAAAGCCAAGTAAAATTTTACTTAAATCAAATGCTTATACTTTAAATTACTTATTTTATATTGTTAATCAAAACTTTAATGCAAAAGAAAGTTGTTTTTAATACAATTAAGCATTGTAGAATAAAAGTTGTAAAGCAGATACTAAGAATAAGTAAAACAGAACAGAACAAAAACTGGTTATTTTTGTTATGATTATCTCCGAAAACAATGATTTTTTCCGACATCAATTTGTTCCTGCATTAAGTTCTGTTTTTCGATGTTATTTTTTTGGTTATTCTGTTTGTATTTGTTCTGAGTTTGGCTCAAAATATTTGTTTATAGTTGAATTGTCACTCAAATGTTAATATCAGCATTTTCATTCACAAAAATTGCTTGAGACTTTGTCTCAAAATTTGGCTAATACATTTATTTAAAGAAATAACATAAATTTATTAAAAGAAACAACGTTTTTATAAATGAATTTCAATGAAAATTGCATAATATTACATTTATTTTATTATTTGAAGCACTTTAATTACAGAAATGCGTGTAGAAAGATTGTACTATGTGCATAAAGTGCATGATTTATAGTTAATTAATTACAATAGTAAACTATTAGAATTTAGTTCTGCAGTTTTATTTTCAATTTCTTTATTATTAAAGTAATCAATGTTCTCTATCTGATATATTGTTCATTATATAAAACTTATCATTATATACTTTATTAATAACATAATTTCATACTTTGGTTAATCTTGTTTCGATCACACGAGAAAGTGGAGTGTATTCCACGAACGGATTAAATAATTACAGATTGAACTTAATACAAGTCAACGTCAGTTTGCAAACTGACAACTAAATTAACCTTTTCAAATTGCGAATTATGTAATATTTTTCAATAGAATTATGCGTTGTCAGTGGTCAATAGCCCTATGTAACAGTTAATTATTTTTCCTTTATATTTATGATTATCTTGGTTATTTGTTTCTATATCATTATTTTCATAAATAGTATTATTATTTGTTCAATAAATTTATGAAAATCGTATGTACTTTTTTTAATTAATTGAACTGTTTATTTCGAAAAATCAGTTTTCAATAAGATTTTAATTATTAGAAGATGAGCAGAAAGTCCAAAATTGAAAAACTTAGTTAAAAGCGAAACATTAATCAACTTATTCAAAACACTGTTCCTTTAGGGCTTGTTTCAAACGTGGAAATAAAAGCTTTCTAGTTCTTCTAATCACAATCCACAGTGATATTAATTTTATTTTAAGAGTGATAATTATTCTAAATGCACTTTACATTTTTGCTTATATCTCGAAAAGTATAAAAGACAAATTAATTTTATAGCAACCAAATTAAAACTACATGTTCACTTTTTAAAGAAAATGTATTATTATAGTTGAATCAAATGGAAATGAGTAGTTATTCACTTTCAAACTTAAAGAAATGTTCCCAAGAGCAGTGTCCTTACATTTTTGCTTATATCTCGAAAAGTATGCATGACAAATTACTTTTCTAACAATCAAAGTAAAGCTAAATGTTCACTCTTTAAAACGAGTGTACTATTTCCATTGAATCGATTGCCATTTAATCGTAATTCAGTTTCAAACCTGAAGACATGTTTTATGAGTCTAAGAAGAAGCAGTGTGTCTTATAAAAATGTTCCCAAGAGTAGTGTCTTTACATTTTTGCTTATATCTCAAAAAGTACACACTTCAAATTATTTTGTTAACAATCAAAGTAAAGCTAAATGTTCACTCTTTAAAACGTGTGCAATTTTATAATTGAATCGATTAACTTTTAATCGTAATTCACTTTCAAACTTGAAGGCATGTTTTATGTTGCTAAGAAGAAACAGTGTCTTCACATTTTTGGTTATATCTCGAAAAGTATGCACTACAAATAATTTTTTTTAATAATCAAAGTAAAGCTAAATGTTCACTCTTTAAAACGTGTGTACTATTATTGTTGTATCGATTGGCAATTAATCGTAATTAACTTTCAAACTTGAAGACATGTTTTATGATGCTAAGAAGAATCAATGTCTTTACATAGTTATTTGGTTATATCTCTGAAAGTATGTACTGCAAATTATTTGTTTAATAATCAAATTAAAGCTAATTGTTTAGTCTTTAAAACGAATGTACTATTATAGTTGAATCGATTGCAATTTATGAGTTATTCACTTTGAAACTTGAAGAATTGTTGTTATTAAGCAATATCTTTATATTATTGCTTTTATCTCAAAAAGTGTACATTTCAAATGTATTGTTAAGGAATTATATTGCATTTTCAATAGTTGATTATAAGTTTTATTCAAATATTTTCAAAATATGTGTTTGTGTAAAGTTACTATTTGTATATATAATCTGTACGTAACTCAATAAATGTATGTTATTTGCGTGTTGAAATCGATCTTAACCATTTCGTTATTGTCGACTCTTCGGATGTTTGCGAAATGTGTGCTGTGGCAAAGAGCGATGCATTTGCGTACATAAATGCTGTTCTCTCACTCACTCCCTCACCATTTGTATACATGTTTACATTATATTGCTTTTGCGGGATTGAATTTAAAAGGGCATTTGATTCGGAACGTAAACCGAGCCGGATGATGTATGTATGTACATTTCCTAAATATGTTTTATTCATATGCAAAGCGATTCGTTCGCACGACGCCGCCGCCGCCGCACGCCGTCGCGACGCTCTATTAAAACAGAATAGGTTTTCCGATCTTTACGCCAATAAACGCGTCGGAGAAAATGGATTTGCCGTGTTCCAATATGCCCATGCACCAAATACACAGGCCTCGAGGTTTCCCGAGGATTACCAATTTTATTTTTCCGTTTCATCCTTGCTCTCTCCTATTTTCCTCCAATTTTTATTTTCCGTCAAGAATTTGATGCATTTTTTGTGGCGAATTCAATTTTACGACAAGCAAATACGACACCGATTGATAAATTAGCCAAATTTACATAACCGCTGTTCGGATTGAAGTTTTCTCAGAATTTAAAATTTACACCTTTTACCAGTATTTCACATTAAACGTATAACTTTTCTACAAATAAATTAATTGTAATAATTAAAAAGATTGTAAGTTAATGGTTTTATGATATTCACCTTATTTTATAGCTAATTATTGAATTTTGGTGATTGAATTTTCCGACAATATATTTACAACACCTATTGATACATTAAGGACAATTATATAACACCTGTGCGTTTTCAGTTTTTCCAACATTGAAAATTTCATACTTTCAGATTTTTACGAGTGTTTTTCGAAAATATCTTAAATTAATACAATATAATCATTAAATTAATTAATAAATTCAAACAATCAGTATAATTATTATAACTTAATGATTCTATAATTTGTAATTTCCACTTTGGTTTTTAGCTAATACCGAAATTGTTGAATTTCGGTAATTGAATTTTCCGACAACGAAATTCGACAGCAATTGATAAATTAGCGAAATTAGTTGGACACGGTTATTTCCATCCACGCATATCGCTCTAATTGATGGTTGCCCGATAGAAAATGAGTTATTAATAAATAAATGCAGATGCAACGGCCAATGCGTCGACATTAAAATTACATTTATTCCGATTAATTTCCAAACGCATTCCGGAACCGATTGCAGTTTAGTACCGCACTTTATCATCCCAATTTTTCATTCTATTTCCAACCAATATTAACCAGCCAGTAAAAATTTCCAATTTATAATAGTATTTATATTATACCAATTTTCTAAATCTGTATTGTTAAATATTTTACACTCATTATCTAAAAAGTGAAGACAGTGATTTTTCGGCAGTTAATTTTTCATTTCTTCAACTTTGACAGCGAATTACAGACAAACGGCTCAAGATACATCAATAAATGAATATGCGTTACATTCCTCAACTATCCTAGTTTCATAAACATCCTTCGGATCTTTTCTATCTATTACAGTTTTCGAGTAAAT
>JAFMTC010001806.1:18470-45941 GCA_018845635.1 Nicrophorus orbicollis | reverse complement strand
TCGCTAAAACGTGAAGACAGTGCTCTTTTTCGCTTGTTAATTTTTCGTTTCTTCAACTTTGACAGCGAATTACAGCCAAACGGTTCAAGACTCACCAATAAATTAATATGCGTTATATTCCTCAACTATCCTAGTTTCATAAGCATCTTTCAGATCAATTCTATCTATAATAGTTTTTGAGAAAATCGCTAAAACGTGAATACTGTGCTTTTTTGGCAGTTAATTTTTAATATTGTGGTTGGTATGGAGGTGGTATTAATATTTATCTTACGAGTTGTCATGGTTACTTATTATGATTGTATTGAGTTTATATTTGTATAGTTGTTGTTGCAGTATGAAAAATTAATGACTGAAATACTTCGGTTAGCCCTTTGTAACCGGTGTAGTTTATATTCGTTTCATTATTATTATTGTTAATTAGTATCATTAAAGTTACTCACATCAACAACTTTGTTTTATTTGATACAATAAAATCTGGAATTTAGAACAGTTTGAAGGAATAATTATATTCGTTAATGGACGTTTCACTGTATTTAGTGTATAATTTGGATCAATCAAATAAATTATGCAGTGCACAAAGGAATTTTTCCAATCAATCCTGTGTTTGTGGGTTTACAATGGAAACGATCCATCTTGCATTTGATTTGGTTAATCCACCGTTAATTTACTGAACTGCATCCTCCGAATCCGACCGATTCCCTTCACAGTGACATTAATTAGCGTAATCAATATCTTCCGTCGTTCTTCATCCATTTCCGTTTTTATTCCATTTCCTCTGCTTCTCACATTCATAACAGACAACTAGTATTATCCAAATGATTCCATTATACAATTTCAGCATTCATTTATCAAATTATTATGTAAAAAAATAATATATAAAGGAAAAATATATTGAAGTAATAGAATTTCATTTTCTTATTAACTCATTTTCTTTTTAAACCCATTTTCTTAAGTTTCTCAAAGATCATTCATTCATAAAATTGGTGTCTTAATATTATTATATCTAATTTTAAGCAAAAAATAATGTAACATCAAATTGATTGGTCTTAATCTAATTTTAACCATTTCCATTTCAACGAATTTTCTCTCCATTTAACACGTAAATTCAATTCATTCATGAAGCAATAACAACTATCAATCACATTATAGAAATACAATTATTTATATAAAATTAGTACTTAAATAGAACTTACAATGTAGTAAATTAATAAAGAACTAATCTTATTTTCTTGTTATTATTTACATCAATTTCCATTTTTAACCCATTTTCTCTCCAACTTTTCTTCATTAAAGAATCACAGCTATTATCAAATTGTCACAGTAGACCACAATTTGTGAGAATTTATATAAAAAAAATCAGTATTTGCAAAAAACGAAAAGAAACGTTTACAAAAAAAATGAAACAAGAAATTAAATAGATGCGAATCTCGTTTTCTTTTTGTCGTATAATATAAATTACTCGTTCTCACGTAATGTAGCAGAATGATTAAATGTATTTTTTGAATATCTTAGCATAAATTCACGGAAAGAAACAGTTTTATTAAGTGTAACTAAATAAGTTCATAATACTTCTATTAAGTTGTAAATAAATTATGGGTAATTTACAAAGTACAATATCGTTATTTTCTTTTAAGTATATTAATTAAAATTCGTCTTTTTATCAATGGTTCCATTAAAATTTAGATCAAGTAAAATTAGAACGGTTCAAAAAGTACATCGAGAAACTGAAAAGATACAAAACTCAAAACGAAGTAAAACATGATTTTTGGTGCATTATCATAATTAAAATACAATTTAAACATGATATAACGTCTATAAACCGCATGTTCTGTTTTCTCACTGTTCTTATTATAGTATAAACTTACTTTGTTTTTCGATGTATAGTATAATTACTTTACGAAATGATTAGTTACAAAATTAATATAATTTTTCTAAATTTACAATTTTCAGTTGTAATTAAATCAAAATAGCACCTATAATATTAGTTGACACGTAAATACGTTTTAATATGTATATTTATTTCATTTTTATTTAATTTAATATCAAAATTATAATAACAAACAGTTGTAAAAACAAAACATGTACTTAACAGCAATAGTTGTCAAGCAAATATATAAAAAAAAACAATTGTTACAAAGGGCTGTTGATTCCAATTTTTTCTCCCATAATGAATTTAACATTAATATACAAAAAATAAGGGTAAAATATTAAAAAATAATAATAAAAATTATTAGTAAAATGTTTTGAAAGCAAAAAACTATGAAATAGACATAAAATTGTTAAATTTTTGTGATTGGCTTTGAATTTGAATTAGGTAAAAAGAATGTGTGTTAATATAGTTAGGGTAGTTTCATTGAAATTATGGAGGCAATTCGTATGCGAATGAGAATCCGTTCGGAGTGAATCGCCGAATTAAATTAGATTTACCAAATTGACCATATAGGAAATTTATGGGACTAAATATTCTAGGTTTACTTAAAACCGTGTATTTTGCGGGCGGCCGCCTCATGTGAAAGGGGCGTTGTATAAATAGAGTTAATCATCCCGGAATTATTTATAGGCGCTTGGAAATATCAATTTCGATGAAGCTGCAGAGGGGTTTCGGTGCAGGGTGTGTGTGTGTGCATGAATGAATGAGTGAGAGAGAACGAGGAAGAAAGTGCGATAGAGGAGGGTGGATGGTTTTGCTGTAGGTGTTGGATATCTATCGATTCTATTCGGATTCGGTTCAGAGGGGGCTGCTGTTGCTGCATTTTGGGACCCCAGGTAATGACAGAAGTATAAATTGCGCCGGCAAATTTATAGCGATCGGCGGCCTCACTCCGACACCGACGCCGCCCCCGTCCCCTGTCCTTTATGTGCGCGCCACCCCCCCGAACCCTGAAAATGATTTATAGTTAATTTCATGTGCATTAGCATTTACATATCGATACGCAGGGCGATTGTCGAAATTCAATAATCGGCTCTCGAGAGGCGATTAAAGTGGTGGTGGTGGTGGCGGCTATTTCGGGGGAAAAAAGAGGTGCGAACGGTTTTTGGTGATTGTAGTGATATTTGGGGGGTGGCATTTGCTTTTGCTGCACAAACCGCCACCGGAGGAGCCGAGTGCTGTTTGGAAGCTAATGAACTTCCGCTTCGGGCATCAACATTACCATACATTATTCGTTGAAAATCGAGCAAACTTTGATTTCAAAATGGAATTTCAAATATTACTTTATTCATTGAAAAATAACAAATTTTGACCAGAACTCAATAGTTTGTAAATTATCTCGCTATACGACCGCTCTTTATACGGAATTTCATTATAACGGCCCTCTTCAATTAAGGCACGTTTTCGATTTACGGCCTAAAAAGTTTCGCTACAACGGCAAAAACAACGTTTTCAATGTCGATACATCTACATATTGCCAATCTTGCGCAAGCGCAATAATTGATTCGCTATACGGCTTTTCGCTTTGCGGCCAAGTTTCATGGAACGTATCTAAGCCGTAAGCGAGAGTGTATAATATCAAATTACATTTCTTATAAGATTTAAATGAATAATTTGATTTCTAAACTTTGAGTAACTTTAGTTTTAATACAAAAAATCAATATGAAAGTTTCAGATTTTGTTCAATTATTTAATTTAACACTTCGTAATTGTTTGCAACAGATGTGAATCGATTAATAGAATATAAAAAGTTAACTTTTTTGGATAAAAAAATAATTACATGAAGATAATAACGTTATTCAAAATGATCAATTACACTTTCTACACGTGTTTAGTCATCTGGTAAGCATAGAAGAAATGTGTTATATGGAGCGTATGCTATTAAAAAATAAATCGCATAGTAATTATAAATTTTATGTTCGTAATGAAATTTGATTTTACGTGTATTCGCATACATTTAATGCATTCACAAGTGTTTAGACATATTTTGAAACTATGGACAAATTACGTACATTTTGTGACCAAGGACAAACTTAGTTTGATTCATGAATCTTATAACAGTTGCCATGGAAAATAATTGATTGACAGATGACAGTTTAACATGGCTAATGACAGAAATTTAAATTAAAGACAATGTTATTATCTATGCATATTATAAAAATCCATCAACACCACACAACAACTTCCTTAACAAATGGTGAAGTTATATAATTAGAGCTTGATTTATTACCTTTTCAAAGGTCGTTTCTTTTTCATTAGTAATGTATTCGTTGAAGGTCCAAGGTTCATAGCCCTTCGATAAATATGTCCGCTGTTGTTTGTTAGAAACAATCAATATATTTCTACATATTACAAGTATAATTCTAGGTTTGATGCTCAAATGAAGTAGCAGAAAACCGGAGCCGCTATTCCCCAATATTTACTTAACTCATCTACACCTCTTTACAGCTGTATTTGCGTACACAATCAAACGTATTTACAAAATGAAAACGTTGAGCATCGTTGCCTGCGGTTGGCCAATAGCTTGTTTGATGTTCCAAAAAGTTCATTCAAGATTTACATTTTCGGTTAGCAAATGTTAGCAATTCGTTTTTAAATTTAATTGAGATGAGAATTTACAAAAATATTGCTAACTTAACTTAGTTTTATATCATATGCATTTTATGAATATTATTATCCTACTTAGAATATCCAACAAAAGTTATCATTCTTTTTTGTTTGTTGCCGTTTCTTCAAAGATGGCTTTGATTGTTACTTTCAGGATGTCACATAAACTTTTTTTGTTTTAATCCACGTTGCTTCTTCAACTAAGTGTAACATTGTGTCAGTTCTTAAGAATAAAATTGTATTGATGAATGACAACTTAAAGTTGCTACACATCGTGTGACACTTGTTAAGTATACTATTTGTTTGATGGATGACAACTTAAAGTTACTACAAACCGTATGACACTTATTAAGTATACGATTCGATTGATGAATGATAACTGAAAGTTACTACTATACAGTTTGTCTTCTTCATTCCAAATCCGCTTTCTTCAGTTAGCTTGTGCAGTATGACAGTGTTTAAGTTCAAAAATTGATTGGCGAATGACAACTTAAAGTTGCAACAAAACGTATGACACTTGTTAAGTATACTATTTGATTGATGGATGACAACTTAACGTTACTACAAACCGTATGACACTTATTAAGTATACGATTCGATTGATGAATGATAATTGAAAGTTACTATACAGTTCGTCTTCTTCATTCCAAATCCACTTTGTTCACTTGGATTGTGCAGTATGACAGTGTTTACGTTCAAAAACTGATTTGTGAATGACAACTTAAAGTTGCTACAAATCGTATGGCACTTATCAGGTATACGGTTCGATTGATGAATGACAACTTCCACTTTCTTCACTTAGCTTGTGCAGTATGACAATGTTTAAGTCCAAAAATTGATTGATGAGTGACAATTCAAAGTTACTACAGTAACATGAGTGACAAATCTAAGTTTGAAAATTAATAGATGAATGACAAGTTGCTGCAATCTAATAGCAGTTGCTAAGGATACATTCTTATTGACTAATGACAACTACAAATATTGTGACAGTTCATGCAATTTGATTGAGGCAATTATCACTTGAAAATTTATCATGATAAATTCAAATTATTTATTTATTTTCAGGAATCCGGTGTATGTGGATTTGCGGAAAGGATTGCAACTGAAGAATAGATAAGGTGAATATCGATTTTCGAACGTGTACAGCCGGAAGTAAATTTCAGGAGGTAAATATCTTTGTGATATTTTCGATGATAGAGATTGCAGTGGTTCTGGGGAGGCTGCATTATATCAATATAATACCCAGGAGCGTGCGAGGAATGCCATCGACCCGACACGACATGCTCTCTCTCCCTGTTCCTTAAAACATTTACCATCCTCCCTGCTGAAAGCATCCTCTTACATAATTTGGTGGCCGCATCGTTGTCCAATAATCTTTGACGCTTCGGCTCGCAGTCTGCAATTCCAACAAGTCAATAACTAATGACTTTAGCAATAATTCAAAAGTAAGTCACGAATTGCGATTGGCCATAATCCGAATAGAATAAAACTTTCGCGTTAATTTCGCGTAACCAGCGAACGGTAAATTCAATAGTGTTTGCCTTGCAATTATTACTCGAATATTACTACGTTCTCAACGTACAAACCGGGTGCACCGGGATTCCGGATATTTCCATAATTTCAATTATTAATTGAATGGAAAAGTTATCGGACCCGACGTCCCGAACTTTCGGAATCAGCAACTTTCCCAATCCTCGCGTTCGCACACACACACACACACACTCACATACATACAAATCCCACATCCCTTTTTCCGTTCGTCATATTATTATATAAGTTTTATTTAAAAAGTTTTTGCTGGCTGTGCGAAATACACCCCCCCTGCAGACTACATCCTTGTGTGCTTGGGAAGTTTCGGCTTCGGCCTGGGATCTCTTAATTTCCCGCAAGAAGGGCCAGAGATCCATCTCTTTGGATCACATAAATTCGGGCGCTGCAAAACGGTGCAAATAATTGATCAGGACCATCCCAATTCCACACAATTCGCAGTGAGTCTCTGCATTCAATCCTCTCACTTGACCCTTTGTTTGCTCTCATACGTACTCTGATTAATTAGCAGTAATTTGCTTAGTCTTCATATTTAACTAGTGTTTGTTATAAAAATTAAAATCGATTCAATATTGTTTTACACAACCTTCGTTACGTTATTACGTTATTTGAACTACTACTTTTAATGAACTTACTTATGTTCTTTACTGAACCACTTTTAATGAACTTATTGTAAATAGCTATAATTTATATTGTAAATGGCATTAAAAATTGTTTCAACTATACTCTCATAGTTATATAACGATCTCAACATTTTTGATTCATGGTCCATTGTTTGCAATTCAACAATTGGTAACAGTTTTTCATCAGTTCCTCGCTTTACTAACATCTAATATTTCACACTGACAACTGTCATCAAGAGATCCATAGGTTGACAACTGCTAATCTTTAGTAACTTTGCACATAAAATCAACTGTTTTTCGATCATATTTGAACATACTCTTATGAAAGAGGAACCCATTTCTGGTCTTGCTAAAGTGCAACTAACAGGATTCTCCAGTCTTTATATCCATAGTTTTGAAGTTCAACCAATTGCTAACAGTTTTACTAACATCTCTTATTTCACATCCTGTCATCAGGAGACCCATCGGTTGAGAACTTTTGATCTACAATATTTTGCACATAAAGTCCACTTTTTTTTCAAACATTATTTTATGAAAGAAGTAACCATTTGTGTTCTTGCTAAAGTGCATCGAACAGGATTTCCCTGTCTTTCCATCCAGTTATTTCATCTTCATTCGCGCATATGAGGTTATCGTGTTGTACCATTGTTTCCTATTTACATGCATAATTTATTTGCTTATTGTACGCACATAACACACTCAGGTCACAACACTCCGTAACATTTTCCATGCACATTCTGAGAACTTTCTTCTTCAATCATAATATATTTATTCATTACCACACACATTTCATTATGCAACCAAACTATACTTTAGTATTCATGATTTATTAATATTTCATACTAAAAATAATACCTTACTTCAATAGAATTTCGAGGTCAATAAATATATTATTATTATATTAGTTTATAATCTTTTTTGTTGTAATATATAATAATAACATTTAATGCAATAACTTAGAAACTCAAATAAGCAATAGAAATGAAGGAATTCAAAGAAAATCAAAATTCTACTGTGATAATTTAGATTTTCCCTCGCAGGAAAAGCTTGACAAACACTGTTTATTATATAATTTTGTTGATGAGTTGATACTAGAGGACAGCTGTCATTTAGTCATTTATCGGAGATCAATAATATGACTTTAAATCACATGTGCTAAAATAACGGAATTGGAATGATTTATTTGAAAATCGTTCAAATCTTATGAAGAATTTCCTATTTTCAAATTGTTCTAATATCTTGTCCTATTATAATGACTAAACTCATATTAACGTAATAAAATTATATAATGTGGATGTGTAAATTCCACTTTGCATACACATTTTGTAATCAATTCGATTATAGCAACTATTTTTTTGTAAATAGGCTGTTGCATTCATCGAATTTTTAATGTACACCCATACCTTTACCATGAAACTTGGCCGCAAAGTGAAAAGCCGTATAAGGAATCAATTGTTGCGCTTGCGCAAGATTGGCAACATGTAGATATATTCGATATAGCGAAACATTTTAGGCCGTAAATCGAAAACATGCCTTAATTGGAGAGCGGCCGTATAGCGAGGTATGGGTGTATTAGTTAATTGAGGGTGCAAAGATTTAGGTCTTTATTATAAATTGAGGATGAAATATGTATATAATAAAATTGAAGAGCAGAAAGTCCTATGGTATTTCAATTATTTTCAGTTTGTAGTTTTATTGTGGTTGTTGTTGCAAATTATATATATTTTTTAAGCAAAATAGTAAGAGAATAAGTTGCTATTGTTGAATGAATTACTGATGGATTCGCTCGGTTGAAAAGCAATAAGTTGAGGGGGGAAAAGGATCAGGTATTGGGAAATGGGGGAATGGAACGGTAATTCTTTTCATCGGCGGATGCTGATCACCTCGCATTCGCATTTGGGACATGATGTATCGCGGGGTCAACACCTCTCCCCGGGTAATCGTCTCCGCGATTTGCGAATTTCCCGCTGGAAAAGCGGATGCCAATAAATTAAACTATTCCTCGTTCCCTGCTCAGTCGATAAAGTAATTTCATCGGTCGTTGGTTTCATTCTGCATTTGGGTATATAAATGCATCGGTATAAATATATATCCATCCGAGTTTCCTGGCGGCCTTCCTCCCACCTCCGCAACCTGCTCGAACCTCCTCCTCCTCCTCCACCATGCACTCGGGAATGCAATTGAAAACCATCCGATCAGAAACGTGCATTTTCTATTTTCCTTTCCACTTATTTTATTGCCTCGATGGGTGGGAAGGAAGGAAGGAAGGGACAGCAGGAAGGAATGAAGAAAAACGAGCCGAGTGAAACGCTCGTTGTTTTCTTATTTAAAAGCGATAAATAAAATTTGCAGGCGGTTCGTGGATTGATTTCGAGTGTTATTTGGTGGATAACTGTTCCTCCTTCGGCGCGCCGCGTCTACCGAAGAACGATCGCTTCTTACGTCTACCACAAGAATCCACGCAGTCCGTGGAAGAAGCCGTGACCCTGCCGTCTTCATTTGACGTCACACAACCTGTTCGTCGAGGTTTCTCCAATGCACGCTCTTACAATATTTATTAGATAATGCCCAGTTTTTGGTTCGGAATCGGCGCGGATGCCTCGTACTCAAACAATCGTTCAAGTGCTTCTTTCTATGTTAATCCACACAAGTGATTCTCTTCTCAAAGTGTTATACATCCACGTGTATTTATTGTTTCTCAACTCAACAACATTCCCACAATCGAACCGAAGGTAAATCTTTGATAATTGCACACAAAAATTAATTAACATCTCAGGTTATCGACCGCAAAATCAAGAATTCCAACCGCATACATCATACTAATCATTGCTAAATTTGTATTCAAACAACGACATTTTTTGAAAGTAAATAAATTGATACAATAACAGGACCTAAAGACTACAATTTAAGGGGATTTTAGTTAAACAAAAAACAATTAATTTTGATTGTTACAACAAATACACAACATTTATTATATGCTGAATCTCATGAGTTTTACCAAATACATTATATACAATTAATTCAATAAAAGTTAGTTAAATTTATATATATATGTTTAAATAATCACTAATTGCTTCTAAACAACTAAATGGAATTTGAAAAACAAAATTTCATAATAATGATGTTTATCACCTGAATTATCTGAAGTAAAAAATAGATTAATTAGTCCATTTTCAACACAGTATCAATTCATTTAATTATTCTATTACACCAATTAAATTAATTACGGTGATTCGTTGCATGTTTCGGAGCAATCTGTGTACGAACAATCGCAATTATATTTATTTAAAATCAATATGAAATTCAACCTACTTCACAACTATTTTACCAAAAACGTGCATACCGCATACATTTCTATATATTTTTAGTACATAATGTAATGCTGTTGATGAACGTTGTAAAAAACAATTCATTTATAATAAACAATGTTTCATTATTTTTTCTATTTCATGTTTGGAAAAACCTTTGAGAAATGTTCTGCAAATGTTTGAACCTCCTTACTTTTGGTTTCTTTTCTGTACAACTATTTCACCAAAAAACGTGCATACCACATACATTTCTATATATTTTTCAGTTTATAATGTAATGCTGTTGATGAACGTTGTTAAAAACAACGATTGTTTTTAACATTGCTTTATAATAAACAATGTTTCTTTAATTTTCTTATTTCATGTTTGGAAAAACCTTTGAGAAATGTTTGAACCTTGTCTTCCTTACTTTTGATTTCTTTTCTGTACAACTATTTCACCAAAAACGTGCATATCACATACAATTCTACATATTTTTTAGTCTCTAATTCAATACTGTTGATAAACAATCATTGTTTTTGAACATTGATTTATAATGAACAATGTTTCATTATTTTTTCTATTTCATATTTGGAAAAACCTTTGAGAAATGTTCTGCAAATGTTTGAATCTTGTCTTCATTACTTTTGATTTCTTTTCAGTACAACCATTTCACCAAAAACGTGCATACTACATACATTTCTACATATTTTTTAGTATCTAATTTAATGCTATTGACAAACAATCATTGTTTTTAGCATTAATTTATAATGAACAATGTTTCAATAATTTTCCTATTTCATGTTTGAAAAAAAAACCTTTGAGAAATGTTCTGCAAATGTGTGGACCTTGTCCTCATTACTTTTGGTTTCTTTCTGCACTAGTCTAGTGCGTATCTGGAATTGAATAAATTATTATATAACTCAACGATATTCAAACTAAAGTTTATAATTTATTAACAGTGTTATGAAATTATTAAAATAGTTATAAAAACAATCAAAATTTGACATCCAACATTGTATTTCCTACGAATGTAAGTTAAACTAATAAAATTCAATAAGAAAAGAAACTAGTATATATACCATATGTTTATTTTTTCTTAAAATGGAATCTGAAGAGAATTTCCTTATATTGAGAAAATGTACGTTTCATGTAGTTTTTGGTGAAAACACGAAGCAAATCATCTCTATTGGGAAACAAGAATGTTTACATCACATGCGTAATCTTATTTATACGTAGACTTTCATTTGCAATTTTGTTTCCTCTATTTGGAACTACTTTATTTTAAGAAAATGTAATGAAAAATTTCAAAGTTTGAAGCTGCGAAATATGTTTTTTAGATTACATTAATTTAACTGTGAATAAATTAGATTTATAATTAATTGAAATAATTAGTATAATTTTTGTAATTGTAAATAAAACTGAGATTTGTAAATAGTTTTTGATGAGAGAAAATTGAATTTCGTTTGCATTTTTTTTCTCTTATTCAAATCGACTCAAGTGGAAACTTTTTGTGCAAACCATGTGTACGTATTCAAAACAAATTAAGCTACAGAATAACAATTAACTTGAAAACATACCGCGTAAAATAAATGTTGCTGAGAGAACGAAAATGGGAATCGTCGAAGACTAATTAAATTGCACGACGAGAATACGCGCTGGAAACGAAAAATTAATGGCCCTTTGAAGTGAATGCTCCATTGTTCTTGTATTGGGTATTTCCATACAGGTAGTAAAAGCCTGAACAGCGGGGGGGGGGTGTTTATTATTTATTGTGCGAGGATTTCATACCGTCGGCTTACGTAATTGTGCGCTCCTCGTACGCACGTTCGACATTATTATTATTGTTTAATTTATTACGTGTGTATTCCGCAGCCCTTTTGTCTCCAAAGCCACCTCACCTCACCTCATCATGTTAAAGCCAAATGCGTGCAGCACATTGAACATGAGCCGATTCTAATGATCTTTGTACCTACATTACACGAAGCACCATGGGATTCTGGCGTATTGTATCATGTGATTAATTGTTTCATATCGATTTCAAACAGAATTAAACAATTTAGTCTCGATCTCGAATCGTATTGAAGTATTAATTTGATTTCAAATTATCCAATTCACATGGAATGGTTTTATAATATTGAGATAATAATGATATTGTGGGAGACACTAAGAATATATGAAGCATTGTTTAATTGAATATTTGAAATCAAGTTTATTTCAAATAGAATCAAACAAGGGATATCAAATGGTATATGTTACATTGAAGTATTAATTTAGTGTAAAATTGTGTAATTTATGTGTATTTCTATGATAATGATGATATTTTAGGAGACACTAAGAATATATGAAGCATTGTCTAATTGAATGTTTGAAATCAAGTTTATTTCAAATAGAATGAAAAAATGGTTATCAAATTGTATATGTTATATTGAAGTATTAATTTAGTGTAAAATTATATAATTTATGTCGAAAATAATGTTGTTACACCGCAAATATACATTAGTTTTATAATATTTTCATATATTTCATAATTTGAAAAAGCACGACAAAATTTATGAAATTACTGTTTGATATTAAATGTTATTTGGTTATTCAATTACAGATGTATTAAACTATGAAATTATCTAATATATGTGGAAAATAATGTTACTACACCACAAATATCCATTAGTTTTATAACATTTTCATATAGTTAAATGATAATTTGAAACGAAAAAAGTTTATGAAATTACTGTTTGTTATTAATTTGATATGAAATAGAATGAAACCATTTGGTTATCAAATTATAGATGTATTGAAGTATGAAATTATGTAATTTATGTGAAAATAATGTCGTTACACCACAGATATACATTAGTTTTATAACATTTTCATATATTTCAATGATAATTTGAAAAAGTACGAAAAAAGTATTATGAAATTACTGGTTGATGTTAATTTCATATTGAATAGAATGAAACAATTTGGTTATCATATTATAGACATATTAAACTATGAAATTATGTAATTTTTTGGAAAATAATGTCGTTACACCACAAATATTCATTAGTTTTATAACATTTTCATATATTTCAATGATAATTTTAAAAAGTACGAAAAAAGTATTATGAAATTATTGTTTGATGTTAATTTGATATTGAATAGAATAAAACAATATGGTTATTCAATTATAGATGTATTAAACTATAAAATTATGTAATTTCTGTGAAAAATTATGTCGTTACACCACAAATATTTATTAGTTTTATAACATTTTCATATATTTCAATGATAATTTGAAAAAGCACGAAAAAAGTATTATAAAATAACTGTTTGATAGATGTATTGAACTATGAAATTATGTGTTAAATAATGTTGTTACACCACAAATATACATTCAATTATCAAATATTTAAATGATAATTTGAAAAACACAAAGAAAAATCTGTAGTATTGTGTAATTAAATGTTATTAATTTGATTTCAAAAAAACTTAAAGTATTTGGTTTATTTTGAAATTATAGCTAGTTTATTGAAGTTTTAGTTACATTTAAAATTATGTAAATCATTCTGAATATCACAATTTTGTTACATCATAAATGTTCAGTAGTTTCATCAAATTTTCATAAATTTAAATAAAATTAGTTAGTAAAAAAGCTAAGTTCAAAAAAGAACATACGATAGTTTAAAAAACACATATTTAAACAAAAATATGTATTTTATCGATTTGATTAACAATTTTAATAAATTATATACAAAAATATTTCTACAATAATGAAATGTAGCTATAAAAAACTGTAATTTTCTATTTTTATGCGACTAAATTTCGATTAGGACATTGACGTTAAGTTTTATTCGATTAAAAGTTGTAATCTTCCCACATTCCCAGTGGATAACTCATGTGTAATAAATTAATGTTTCGTTTCACTTTCTCGGCTTAAAAACAGAAATAATGTATGTAATTGGGACGTACGACTGATTTAAAAAAATCATATATATAAGAGAAGATGCGAATGTGATTGTTATTCAGCTCTCAGGCTTTGAAATTCCGATGAAAAAAAAAATAGAAATCTTCTATTTTGTGTATAGTATTAATACGGGGAATATTCGATGCAATTGCCGTTTCAAAACAAAGAAAATATAAATTTCGCCGGTCGCAATTAGAGCCAGGACTAAAAGTCCACATACGAAATCCTATAAACAGTTGATTCGAACGCACAGAGTTTGCAATCGCAGGAGAACGTACTATACTGGATGGATTTAGAAGCGTATGCTTACGTTAAAGAGAGCGAGATGGACAGATTGATGAATGTGTGGTTCGGAGAGAGAGTTGCGCTAAAGAGATGATGCTGCAATCATCAACCCAAATACTCGAAAGTGTATTTGCTAACAAACACTCCGATTAGCTCTTCCTATACGAATACTGTACAGAACCAATTGTAACACTTTTCTCTCTCACTCCACTGTTGTATTTATGTATTTCTTGTTTCGCTTTACAATTAATTAGAGGATCGAGCGAGGAGATGCTAGCAACTGACGCAACCAGCTGTAAAAGTAACTCACCAATTACGAGATGCGGACGAGATTCAGAGCAATTCACTAAACGCAACGTGCTTTTATTGGCGGGTAATGAGTTTCTGCGTAATTATATAAATTATTTAGCAACGAGCGCACACGTTGCTCGATATATCCTCCACTCTGCATCGTTTCCAATACATCTGATCTGATTTATATAAACTAATGAGAACGCACTGTGCAAACCGTGTCATGATATCAAAGTCTACATTTCTTTATAGATATATTCATATAAATAGTTAGAAAACTTACATTTTTTTCAATTTAGTTTAACTAAATGCATAGTTAATATTAATACGTGCAACTCAACTCTTTTAAAACTACTTATAGTGATTTATTATTCTACTTTTATTTAGAGATACTCGTGTAAAGACATAAGAAACTTTTGAATTATTTCAAACATAATTTGACAAACTTTTTTTCGCTTCATTTTCTACTCCTATTACCTTAACTTTTCTACTTGCTCTATTACAAGTAACGATATATAGTAACACATAAAATTGGTATACTTTGTATTTATATGAATGCACTAATTACATTTATATTATTAATAACATTTATTCCCTTAAGTCCCTTAAAAGATAAGACAGGTAAAAGTTATCACTTTGTTTCTTCATTTTCAATTCCTTTTACTAAAACTATCCTACTTGTACTTTTACAAGTAACGATACATAGTGACATATATTATGTTAAGTTGATATACTTTCTCTCTAAGGTTTCATTTGGTAAAATATACCACTTATCAAACTTACTTTTAATTACATAAAATGCAAATTAAAAAACTATTCTCTATTTTCAAGTCTTCATTATACCAAAACCATACTACTAACGACACAAAGTGACATATATTATGTTTGATTGCTATACTTCTTATATAATAACTTCATTGCAAAAGTCCCTTACAAAAATAAGAAAAGGTATACCGAACCACTTATCAAAGTTACCTTGAATTACTTGTGATGCAAATTAACAAACAATTTTTCTCTATTTTCAAGTCTTCATTATACCAAAACCATACTACTAACGATACAAAGTAACATATATTATGTTTAATTTGTATACTTTCTGTATAACAACATCCATTACAAAAGTCCCTTACAAAAATAAGAAAAGGTATACCAAACCACTTATCAAAGTTACGTTGAATTACTTATGATTCAAATTAACAAACTACTTTTTCTCCATTTTCAAGTCTTCATTATACTTAACCATACTTCTAACGACACAAAGTAACATATATTATGTTTAATTGGTATACTTTCTGTATAATAACATTCATTACAAGATTCCCTTACAAAAATAAGAAAAGGTATACCGAATCACTTATCAAAGTTGCCTTGAATTACTTGTGATGCAAATTAACAAACTATTTTTCTCCATTTTCAAGTCTTCATTATACCAAAACCATGCTACTAATGACACAAACTGACATATATTATGTTTAATTTGTATACTTTCTGTATAACAACATCCATTACAAAAGTCCCTTACAAAAATAAGAAAAGGTATACCGAACCACTTATAAAAGTTACCTTGAATTACTTGTGATGCAAATTAACAAACTTTTTTTTTGTATTCTAGTCCTTATACCAGATTACTTGTACTTTTACAAGTAACGAAACAGTGACATAATAGTGAATAACATTTGTTATGATAATCACATAAAATTGATTCTGAAACGTATTTACTTAAATTCTATCAATAGAAGTTTCTAAAATGTTATACTTTGCATAATACGGTTTCAATCAGTCTGGATTCACTTTAGTACGGTTCAAATCAGTTCGTTTACACTATATTACACTTATTATATTACACTAGAAATACGATTTGAAAATGTATTTGTTAGAGAATCTAAATTTAATAATCTTCATTAAAGATTTATAGACAACACTTATTTTGAAATGTCTTTCCGGACAGAGTATACTCATATCATTTACCATACAGTTTTTATAAAACATATAGTATAGAAGTAAAATAGATTATTTTTTGTAACTTACGGTTTTATTACGTATATATATAGAAAAATACGAGCGGAAAAGGTTATAGACCGAGGTCTTCCTGTCTGCACTACACAGTGTATAGTTAATACATTGGTGTAAAATGCTATATATGTCCTTGACATTTGAAAGCCAAATAAGAATTATGACTTCTACACAATTTATCAACTTTCTTAATTTGTTTCGACAGTTTGTTTTTTTTATCAGAAAAACTGTTTTACTTAAACTTAAATAGTTTTCGTTACAAAAAAAATGTCATAATTACAAAATACTTCTATTATCTAATGATATTAGTTTTTAACTTCTTGTTGTGAAATTGGTTCTTTTTTCATAATTCAAAATAGTTAATTCAGCAAATCATTTAGGTTTAAAAAAAACGTTAAAAGATAAAGTAAACTTTTGCGAAATTTATTGTACAACAATATGTGTATGCAAATAAGATAAAATTTCTTTTATCTTGCGAATAATTAAAGCAAATATTTTATGAGAGGAAGTTACTTATCAGAATGCGTTACAGCATTAGTTTTGACAGTGTAATGATTGCATGTAAACTGAAAGATTCAAAGTCGTAAAAGTGCTGTTCGGCTTTTCACACGTACATTTCATTAGGGTCACGACGTACCTCGACGAAGAGTCTATTAACAAGTCGATGTACAGTAAAGTTGAATGCCTTAAATTACCTTCCGCAAGGTATTAATCCCAATTATACCATCGAAGCTACTTTATGACTGTTGGTGAGTAGGTATTACTTCTTTTCAACAAAAGACCAGACCTTTAAGATGATCACGAGAGATCAGCATTCCTCGCTCACAATGCTCGGATACGGCTTCTCTAGGAATTCCGTTCAAAAGCGAATCTAATTGAGTATGAAACAAACCCAGGAATTTTCTCCGAGGTGCGTGTCTTCCCGACTCCAGATGGCATTAATGTGTACCGGCAATAATCAAGCTAATTGCGAATTCCCTCCGCACGTTTGAGCATTTTCCTCTTCCCATATTTAAATAACAATGCGGACTTGTTAATGAAACGATCGTTATACAATAACCAGGCAGTTCCCACGGTTGATCGTAAGATGTGGATCATCATCATCATCGCCTCTTCAAACTCCAATTGATTACGTAACGCGAGCGAAGATTGCGCACCCGTTTTTCGGCTTTTATTATTTTCAAATCTCCATCGGTTCAAGTGAAGAATGAAAAAAACAACAACAACGTGAAAGTGAAGCGATTATGCAAAATTGGTGGCGTGTGTGTGTGAATCCAACGTGGAAATCAAATCGAGCATTCGCAAAGTTTGAACCTAATTAAGTTCGGAATCATTTTGCATGTTCTTAGTCCCAGGGAAATTGCGTTAATTCTGTTACCTCGAATCGAATCCAAGCTTTGTTTCCACCTATTTACTTAATATTTATCCTGCTTAAGATTTAGATTTTTTCTTGAAATGACGGCAAATAATTAGAGTATTCGTTTATGTAGATAAATATTCAAGCGTAGACTAATTGAGTCAAATTTGCATGTCAGACGTCGTCCTGCACTCAGTTTAATAATTAAATCGGCTTTAGGTGAAATGAACCGTAATATAAATAATTAATTTTTGGAAGAAATATAACAAATTATATTTTATGAAATTGTGCTTTTTGGCTAAAGTTTATTGAATGAAAGATGCATTATTGTTATTAATTAGTTAGATGACCGCAAAACTCAATTCAACTTGTGCATAATTAAACATCATCTAAAGTTTACATAACTTTGTTAATTATATACCTCGCTATACGACATTCTGCTATAATGGCCCTCTTCAATTAAGGCACGTTTTCGATTTACGGCCTAAAATGTTTCGCTATAGCGGCAAATAAACTTTTTGTCCACGTCGATATATCTACATGTTGCCAATCTTGCGCAAGCGCAATAATTGATTCCTTATACGGCTTTTCGCTTTGCGGCCGAGTTTCGTGGAACATATCTAGGCCGTAAAGCGAGGTATGGGTTATAAAACTAATAATTTAATTACTCGATCAATATTTATCAAATTTATAGAATTTGCACGAGGATGAAATAAATTTGAACTGAATAAAGTTGTGCATTGATTTCCCATTTATCTTTGTGTTGAAAATTCATTGGAAAGCAACATATTTTTGCTCGGCCATCTTTCATCTTCCAATTACGGCATGAATGTATGAACCAATGCATTCGGTGCTAACGGGTCTTTTGAACCAGCTTGGAAACTCGCGGAAAGGTCAAAGCTATGTTACTTCCACGGAAGGTTAGTTCGCTTTTCAATGTCGTTTACGTCGTTGTTGTTTTTTTTTTTGAACGTTATATTCGATTTTTACTACAATGCATATGCCATTGTCCACGATTTATCTGAAGGTTAGTTCATGTAGTCGATATTTTTTATAAAACAAAAGATGTTTGAACAACAAAAAGAGAGAACGTAATTCAAGTGTAGTGTTTCATCAAAAAATGTACATAATTCTAATATTTTTTTATAGATTCGTTGGAGATTTTCTATATTTCATACAATTGAGAGAAATTACACTAAAATTTGAGTTTGTTCTAAATTTTGAAACATTTGTATATTAAAGCCTGAACATTTGATTATAGTTTGTAAAATTCGTGTAATGGGTTGTCGAGAAAATTACAGAAAAATGGAATTGGTATCAAATTTAGAAATTGCATATTGAAGCATGAATATTCGGCTTTAATAAGAGTATTTTTGTATATAATTGACATGATCGATAGTGGGGTAATACATCAAAACGTGCAGATGGTTTTATTTTCGAAAGATCATAATGTTTTTTGCAATTCTGAGAGAAAATTACAGGAAGCAGTACTAGTTCTTATTCTAGAAATATTTGCATATTGAAGCATGAAAATTTCTCTTTAATTACAGTATTTATATATACAATTGGCATGATAGATAGAGGAGTAATACATCAAAAGATGCAGATACTTCTTTTTCGAGACTTTGAAACTTTGAAAGCAAATTACAGGAAGCAGTACTAGTTCAAAATCTACAGATATATGCATATTGAAGCATGAAAATTTCACTTTTATTAGACTATTTATATATGCTATTCATAGATTGCTGGATATTACATCAAAATGAAGAGATGCTGCTTTTTTCAGAGATCAGAAAATGTTTTTCAAATTTGAAAGAAAATTACTAGGAATCCATACTACCTACTAATCTAAATTTATACACATATTGAAGCCTGAATATTTACCTTTAATTAGAATTAATTAATTAGAATATAACTAATTCTATTGTTGAGTAATACACTAAAACGTGGAGATACGCTTTTTAGATTATAAATCTAGAATTATCAAAAAATTGAAGCATGAACTTTAAACATTACTTGGAGTTTTTGTACAATGAATTACTATGAAATAAAACACCAAAATGAGGAGAAACTACATTTCAATTCCAAACTTTTGAAGTATATGTCGCAGCTATTTATATGTAGTGCAAGGATACTAGGGTATAACTTGAGTGTTAAATATAAGTTTTGTGCGCATCAGAACTTCTATATTATGAAATTGATTGAATATAGAAGTTTGCTAATGCATAAAGAAAGGCTTCCTTACTAACTTGAAAGTAGAATTTCTATCAATCTGTACAAGAATATCGTGCAATTATAACTCAATTACATATCTAATATCAGTTGTATATTAAATATATTTGAGATTAGCAAATTTTATCAAAAAAAAAAACTTAATTTCTATCGAAATTTCAACATTTTTCTTAATTGTTTCAACCATTCAAACTTATATTCTCAGTGTATCTTATGGAACATCTAATGTCCATGATGGTAGTATCAGTAATTTCATATTCGATTCAAAACTTCAGAACTTAGCCAAAATAAATGCAATGAACTTACAGAATCTTATATTGATGTTTACAGTATTAACAATAACATGAATAACATTTCTGAGTGTTTTTAGGGGAAAATCCAATATTTCGATTTTGTTCTTACTATTTTCGAACCATTGCATCTACAAGTCTAAAGTTCCATCAGATCTATATAAACTTAACTATTTAGTGTATCTTACGGAAAACCTAATATTCATGTTGGTGGTGGAATCAATAATTGCATTTCCGATTTTCAACTAACTTGAGAACTGCACTAACTGAATTCGTTAGTGCATCCATCGTAAAACCCAATATTCATGTTGTTGCATCAACAATTGCATGTTGAGTTTCAAAAGTTTCCCCCCAAAAAACATCTTCTCGTCGATAAATTGCTGATTCGACGTGAATGCCTGACTGGAATAATGACTGGCAAGGAAAAAAGAAACACGAGAAGAAGAAAGAATTAAAAGCATCCGCGGAAATTTCCCATTCTCCACCCACTTCCTTCCTGCTGCCGCACAGTTCCCTGTTTTTTTTTTCCAACCCCCCCGGTTTGTACCCAGTTTCTGTTCTCATTATTATTTCCATCTTCGTCCGGAGCGCAAAGAAAATTTCATTACACGTCGCCGCAGCGGAATTCCAAACGACGGTGGGAGGCCGAGGCGGCTGCCCAGAATAAGATAATTTCCACAATTACAATTCCATAAACACGGTTTTGTTTCGTCTGTTGTTCGGGGCTCGGCTTTTAACGGACATGAATAATTCCCGTGTGCACTTTAGTTCTCAATTTTTCAGCATCCCCCTGCAGCTCTCACCCCCATCGGATCGATCCTCCACCCTCGGCCACGTTAATTGTGCCGCTTTGATCCGCCGCGAATTCAATTTCTATTTAAATTACAGACCTACCCTTCACTAACCTTCCACCCTCCCATTCTCAAACCCCGGCCTCCGCTGGAAATTATGTGAGATTTCTTATTTCCGTTCTCATTCAACGCAATTTGAAATATATTCAGCCCTGATTTACTCACCCTTCAACGTACCTACCCATCCCGCATTTCCATCTTCCTCCTCCTCCTCCTCCTATCTATATCCTACTCTCTCCAGAGCTACTATATACATTTTTTTCTGTGTATTCCACTTCTTCCTTGGTATCTCTAACCATCCCCTGGAGGGAATTTCAAATTTCATTTTGCCCGGCAATTTCCGTAACTCGAGTTTCCATTAAACCTCGCCAAATTTCGCTTCTATTTATTTATTTGCTCGTACTTCCCCCCCTCTACGGAATTGTACAAATTAAACGCTGCTTTTATACACACACAAAAATACTTTTTACTATGGAAAATCAGAACAATCTTTCTTATTAGTTCTTTAATTTACACACAATATTAACGTAATTTCAGTAACCCTTTTTTCTCAAAATTATCTACTATATCATTGTTCAGAAGGCAACATAATGAATCATCCAACAATCGGCCTCTATTTCTGACAATTTATACATTATACATAAAAATGCACACTTTATTGTTAAAACTAGATGTGCATCATGTAATATTTACTATATTTCTAAAATTGAATTCACTTTAACTTCTAATTTACAAGAAACTATCGAAAAGGCAACTTTACTGAAAATTTTATAATTAAATATGTTATTATTCTGTGAGGAATGATTAAGTTCTCGATGAAAAGATCGAGTTTCTTCGATTTCCGTAATAAAACACTTCGGAATTTAATTAATCCAATGTGAATACACAACAAGAGCCCTCAACAATATAAATAAGCAAAGATCCTTTCAATATATTTGCTCGATGCAAACAATAAAGTTAATTAAAATTTAATAGAAAATATCCTTCTTCTTCCTCTCATTTCGCACTCAAATATAAATACGTGCACTTGCATAATCGATAACCCCGTAACGTTATTAACATTTATTGTTATTGGAATTTTCCGTTCTGTCATTTTCACATCGTCCAAATTGGAAAATTCAATAACAAAAGGCGTATTGTTTGCGGCAGATACTGTTTCATATTTTTCCGCTCTATTTTCGTCTCGTTGAAATTCAAAACGAACGCTTTTAATTGCAGAATAAATGTTTTTGTTGTTTAACACACTTTTCATCTATATATATATGTATTTATTTATTCGCGATTTACACTACAAATTCGTGATTTATCGATGAGCAGTTTTAGTTCAGTCGACTTCAGTTAATGCAATGAATGCGATTGTTCGAAAAAAAAGTTTCATAACTATTCACAACATAAAGAGAATACAATAAACTACATTTTAATTGAACAAACACATTCTAAAATATGAATTAAACACAAAATTTCATTAAACTACACCCATACATCGCTAGACGGTCGCTCTTTATACGGCATTTCGTTATAACGGCCCTCTTCAATTAAGGAACGTTTTCGATTTACGGCCTAAAATGTTTCGCTATAACGGCCGATGTCGATATATCTACATGTTGCCAATCTTGCGCAAGCGCAATAACTGATTCGTTATACGGCGTTTCGCTTTGCGGCCAAATTTCGTGGAACGTATCTAGCCCGTAAAGCGAGGTAAGGGGTGTATTCTACTGGATTTTTATTATGTACTTTTCTGCACGGGCTTTAATTTGTTCAGTTTTAATGAGCTTCACCAAATATAATAGCTTGATTACCTGTGCGGCACGGCATCCTGAGGGATGAACGAAGTTCAGTGAGAAACACACCCTTCCTTGCTTTATTCCTTTCATTCATCAGATTTTTGTAATATAAACAATAAATTATTACTTGCTGCGGTGTTATTAAAATTGGAATACGTTTTGTTGCGAAATTCCGTACAGTTTCCGGCCGTCACAGGGGGTGGCAGTTAGCTTTCATAATTTAATAGTCTCGTTTCAAATTGAATTTAAAATTGATTTACGGTTCGCTTTTTTTCGACCGAATTGACGGAAGCCCAATAATTAAGCTCTACAGCGTTACAACGTTTCATTACATCACATGTTTTTTCTGCTACTTCGATATTTTTTTGTTGCAAGACTGGTTACATCACTCATTCACTTCAGTACTTTCGAAAGCACCATGAAGTTTTATCATAATAAGAATAGTAATAGCTCCTGAACGAATTTCTGGACTTTTACTGTTAATTTACAATTATTCTTCAAGGTTAATTAATGATGGCTTTAAAATTTCTATTATTTTCTATAATCTTTATGATTAAATTACAGAGATTCGATAGAACTTTTACAGTTTCTAGAATAAGAACAGTAATAGATCCTTGCGGAACTCTACGTTATAACAATGTTTCAACCTGTGTATCGCATTAAGTTTATAATGAGTCAAGAAATGACAGCTGTCAGCTAGTGTCAAAGCAAAGCGAAGATTAAAAACGCTAGTTTATGGAATGAAATTATTAATCCTATATACATTACTCTTAGTTTTGTCTTATTGTTCTTGATTAATCAATGTTGATGCAAGTATTATCTATAATACATTCCGTGATTGAATTACGGAGATTTCGAGATGACATTTACAGTTTGTTGAAAAGAAGAATGGTGACACAGTAGCGGAATTGCGGATAGGTATTGCGGTATTGTTGCAAATATAGTTCTTATCCGTCACGTAAATCTTAATGGAAGGCAGGATCAAATTGTTCGATCTTTCAATTTTCCTGTACCGTTTCATCGCCTCGCATCTCCACGAATTATTTACTTTCAGAAACGGAAACATACGTTTTATTTTATTTCTGTATTATCAACATTCAATTGCAAATAAATTGCAAGATAAATTACAATGACTTCAGTTTATTCAATTGTGTTTATTACTATAGTTTATTCTTATTTGTTTCAGGAATCAAAGGATTTCATTAGAATCGTTATCCAATTATAATTGTAAGTTTCTTTAATTATCAATAATTCTAATAGAAGTTAGTTATATCTTAACTTGTTTGAATTGCTATTTATACTTCGAAAATAACTAAATATCATATGTGTTTTAGGAATGTGATAAAGTATATAATCTTAAGAAACATTAATTACATTTATTGAAAAATGACGTTAACTACTTTCCTTATTATAAAGTATGAAGTGAATTCAAACATTTTCAACGTCGGCACAAACTTATGCAATTAACTACTACAAGATATGTTAATACATACAAATCTAGATAGTATAAATTTGTAATGAAAAATGTAATAAAAATAGGAAAAAACTTTAGAATTGAAATAAGAATTATGATTTTCCACGGAGAATGAACTTTAAATGGTGGAAATTCGCTATACTTTTTCAACATTAAAATCGTTCTGAAAACTATCGCAAAGTAATTATTTCCTTGCTAATCCGGAACAATCGTAATAATCCTCGTCAACTTCGAAGGCAGAATGTGGAAAATCCGCATTAATATGCAACAAGTGAGTTTTAGATAAATTTTATAAGTATTCGTTCGCAGTTGGCCCTAATTGCTTTTTCATTCCGGCTTCACGAAGATTAATTCCTAACCAATTTCCATGCTCACGAAGTATTAACTTTTTCTTTCTTTTCAACTAACAAATTAAACAAACTTTTATAATTATATATCAAATAGTTTCAAGTGAATGATTATAATAAAAACTATAATCTAATTGTTAGAATTATCATACATGTAGCAGTTTATATTTTTGATCAAGTTATTGTTGCATTAAATCTTATTATTATATTACATTTTCTTTGATTTACGATGGATTTTACGATTTCTAAATGGAAACCAAAACGCGTTTGCTTCTTGCATCGTTCGTTACGTGAATGTATCATGGGATTTATGTATGTTAAATGCGGATTGCGTTAAAATATTCCGAGGAGGCGGATTCGGTTTGTGGGGAGGCTCTTTAAGAAGCTTCGTTAAATTTTCAAGTCTGCATTGTTTGCTGGCTCGGAGAGACTTCCACCGACGAATGCACCACATCAGGTGAATTCCAAATTGCACCTCGTGATTGTATGCGTTGTGTAGTTCGTCTGGCGTTTCACAAAACATTCCATCTTTGTTACGTTCCTGAACGAAATACAATCCAGTTGCTTATTTCAGCTTTTGTTTGGATACATTGTACAGGTCAAGTTATTAACATATTTAGATTATTGTAGATATATGAGGCAATAGGGAATCTGTTGTAATTTTCAGAAATAATGACTTAAGTTTATTGTAAACAATGTAATACCAATGTAATTCATAAATGATAAAGTGTAATTCTTTAATCATGAATAGATTAATTATTAGATTATGAAGATTGTAAATCTTAGATGATGAAAAGTGTAATTCATTATCTATTAATGAAAAGAGTAATGCTTAAATTATGAAGTTGGTAATTCCTGAACGATGAAGACTTTAGTTGATTGATGACTAAGGGTTTAATTCCTTCATTTTGAAAAGTCCCTTGACAGATTTGTACGTTTTCGGACCTATTGGTACCACTAACTTGTTGCTGACCAATATAAGTAGGAAAACCTCAGTCAGCTTATTTGGTGAGACATGAACCAGAACCTTTCGCATCGGATTTTTGTGATGTAAGGACTATTAACCATTCGGTTAGGAGTTAGGCAATTTTACGTTTGTTTTGACTTTTTTATTCGAAATACATAGAATATTTTATTTGAAGATCTTTCTTGGTCAAAATTGTACCAAAAGGCTAACGACCAAAGTATTTCAGCCTGCATTCAATATATAATATGAATCCTACAATCTAGCAGATAAATCATATTATTAACATACTTGTCGATGATAAAAATAAGATGTCTAAATAATCGAAATTAAGAAAACTGTTGATAATATAATTCTAAGATGATTAAGAGTGTAACAATGTATGTCATGATAGGTGGATGAGCTGTGTGAAGATGAAAAGTGTAATACTCTAATGATGAGTACATTGTTTGTTATAATGAATAGATCTCTTTTCTTGATTCCAATCGAAGTTGTAAATAGATTAAACGGTTAAACCATTGGTTCAAATCGAGCGAGGTCAAGTGATTAGCATACTTGGATGACGATTGTAATAAGCGGTTTCCGGAAACGGAAATTGGAAAAATGTTGATGATCATCCAGCGGAAAATTCTCCGACGATTAAGAGTGTAATTATTGAATGATCTATGCTTCGTAACTGTTTGCGTTTTCCAGTTTTTCAAGTTTTTATTCCAACTTTCTTACGTCTACAATATAAAATGTAATCAAGTTATGGTTTTTGTTCGATTATCGCGAATCGGGCGAATCATCATGATGATTCTTGTATTAAGAAGATTGCAATTCTTTGATCTTAACATTTCTTCTCTATACTAATTCGAAATGTAATCTGGTATACTTTAGGTTCTGTGCGATCATTGAAATGCTATACAATAGACGAGTTTAAGTGATTGACATAATTGGATGATTAAGCCAAAACTATGTATAATTCTAGAATTACCAAGATTGTAATTCTCGGATTATGAAGAGCGTAATTCTTTGGCATCCATGATGAAGACCTCCTTTGATGATGAAGTATGCAATTATTGAAGGATGAAGAGTATAATCTGTTTAAGATCTGTTTGCGGGGAGAGTTGTGAATCACAAGAGAACGATAATCTTCAAGTTAGATCGTTCCTGACCTTTGCCCGATCGTTGACGACCTTTACCACACTCGGATGTCTTTCTCTGCACATCAAAAACCTCTGCTGGCACACTTTCTACGCTGACTTTTAAAGAAGTCATATGATGTTCACCTTTTCGTGCATTTGCGTCGCGCATGCTAATCCCACAGAAGAAGAAGAAGAAGCAGAGAATCATCTCATGAGAAGAAAAGAGAGGAGAGACATCAAGGTTGGTGTTGCGTCGTTAATAATGTGAGGATAGAGACACATGTCGCTTCGAGTGTGAGCGACTCCCTTATCCCGAAAAATGTTATTAAATCATTTATAACTCGGAAGCTGCTCCACGTCTCGAGATGCATTATGTGGATGAAAATTTGATTTATATCTCTATCTGTCCATGAAATTTATTATAGTTATTATTTCCACCTCCATCTGGAATGGAAATGCAAGCGAAAATCCAGGCTCGCTCATATTTACTATTACATTTGCCATCTCATTCCATC
>JAFMTC010001806.1:3746-18361 GCA_018845635.1 Nicrophorus orbicollis | reverse complement strand
AGCCCAAAGAGGCCACCTCCAACCCCCCCAAAAAAATATATATATATTTGAACGTATGCGTACACATTTTATATTCGCTTTCCCATTTCCCGGAGTGATGATTTATACGATTCCAAAATACGCTCGAGTTCATCCCCAACCGGACATTTTTCCCCTATCCAAAAAAAAAACAACAATTCACACACGAACGGAACAAAACAAACTGTTTATGGAGCAAATCCTGCGCGCATCGACGTTCAATTTTTTATTTTTTTTGGAATCGTTCGAAAAGTTCGATGAAACAAAAGGGTTGCGGATTTAATTCGATCATTTCGCAACCAAACAAAACCGATAAATGCCCAAATCCGTGGCTTCAGTTTGCAGCTGCTGTGGGCGATATTCAATGCAAAACAGGTCATTCTTTTTGCTTGGTTTTTGGCAGGATGAGATCATTGCGAGTGGATACAACGAGGAATCAGGTCTATTGTCGCAGAGTGACGAATCCGACGACCTCCGGGTACGAAAGAGGGAAAGTTGCACACTTTTCCGTTTCGAAACTTCGCAAAAGAGTTTTTCATAATGAGACAAACGCCGATAATTTAATTTCTTCACCTCAAGCGAATGCGATTTACATCTTCATACGCAACGTGAATCATGAACATAATTAGAGAGACACACACAAAAAAATTAATTAAATCTTTGCAGTCATCTTTTTATGAATTTCTATTGTACATTTTCAAGTGACATAAAAAGAGTAACCTTTAGTTTTTATATTTTTTTTTATACAATTGCATTCGACATTCTCCTTGCATATAATAATTACAATCAAATAGGTTACATTCAAACGTAATACTAGTTTATCTATGCAATTTATGTAATAGCATGAAATTAAAATGATTATAAAGATTATCTATTGCTGTAGAATAAAATTAACTGTAATTTATTTTATATTTTTTTTGAATAAAAATATTTATGAACAAACGGAATCAAAAAGTGTGATATTATAATTTATCTATGTAAAAATAATTAGTTTATACAAAATAGTTTTTTTCCAAGTTTATATTTGATTTATTTACAAATTAAAGTTATTAATTTAGAGACAAAGTCTACTTATTTATCCTTGCATCTTTATTAGTCTAAAGTTAACGATTTTTGCTATTGTTCCAATAACTTTTCAATAAACTTAGCCTTTCCTCCCTGGATTATGAACTATATTATTACAAATGTGTCTTGAAACTTAATTACATTCAGCATTTTTATGTAATTATTTCGCACTTAACCGAATGTCGAGACTCAATTAGTAAACATTCTTTATATTCAGCTTTCTCCTCGAAAAAGTCGATTGGTCTTCAAATGTCCTCGAAAACAATAAATATAAAATAATTGGCTTACAAATTAAACAATAGTTTTAGTTAATACCTATTGATTTTTTCGAACTTTTGTTTTATTTTGAATGACAGATGTTAACTTTGTTGTATCTTTACATCTGTTAACAATGTTTATTATAAGTTGGGTGAAAAATGAAGAAATTGGGTGAAGAATAAAGGAAAATTATGGAGGAAAATGTTTAGTTTAGAAGCAAAATGTATGAAAAGAGTAGATAATTTAAAACAATGAAACATAAAACTGTTTGGGAAAACACAATGTAGAAATAATTGTAGTATAGAAACATTTTTACTAGGCTAAGTACTCTAATTGATTTGATAAATTACAAGTAATAACTATTTAGTAAATAATGATGAAATTATGCTCAACAAGAACTGCTTTTAGTGCTGTTGGCATTGACATATTACGGAGTTTACGAAATCTTTTTTAAATTTCGAATTTTGTACTTTCTTCCATTCGTTTATGGTAATTTAGAGCAATAAAATAGATACAATTCAGTATATATTTTAGTATAAAGTACAATCATATCTATGGAAATAACTAAAGTATTGCTTATTAAGATGTGAATGATTCATGTATTTCGTAACAACTATTGCCATTTCACTGTAGAATTTAATTAAAATAAAAAAAAAGACATGTAGCAATGTTTAATTAAAATACTTTTCTTATTACAATATTTATTTGTAATCTTCTTCATTATAAGTTTTCATGGGAAACCTTCACATTTAACAATATTGCTAACAAACATATTTCTTTTTAATGCATCAAATTTATAATTTTAAATGCTTAAAATTTGTTTACAAAATGTTTATGTAAACATATCAGCTGCAAAGTGCAGCTTATTTAGAGATTGTTCACGTGTTTTATAATATTTAAATACTTAATTATACATTTTTTCCATTAAAAAAAGTTAAATTCTTGTAGAAATCAATTGTAATGAATATTATTAATAACTGTATTAGATAAGTGGAAACAAATAGACACATAATAAAGATAAATGTAGATACATTGCTTAAAAGATTCTGCACTAGAAAAGATGCAGCAGGATCGATGTTTATGAGAAAATATGGACACGGAACGGCGGAAATTAAAGAATTTACAACTGCTGCACACAAATTGAATAATTCTAAAATCAAATTAATTTTATGAATACGAATAGAAACTTGACGATTCATTATTGTACTTAATCATCATTTTTGTCATTAAAAGAGTTATTTTTTATTTGAATTATATTAAAAAGATTCATAAATTTATTGAGGTTTCGTGTTTAGCTTTGTTTTAAATTAACAATAGTTTACGTTAAACAGATGAGCAATATATACTTTCATTGATCAGTTGTCTGTGATAACATTTTCTTTCTTGTATAATTCTTTTTTTTAAAGTCCAACTTTTTGGAAATACACACATACCTCGCTATACGGCCGCTCTTTATACGGCATTTGGCTATAAGGGCCCTCTTCAATTAAGGAACGTTTTCGATTTACGGCCTAAAATGTTTCGCTATTACGGCAAAAGAAACTTTCGATGTCGATATATCTACATGTTACCAATCTTGCGCAAGCGCAATAATTGATTCCTTATACGGCTTTTCGCTTTGCGGCCAAATTGAGATAAATTGTATATTTCAAACCAAATTTCAACTAGAGTTCATGATTTAACCATAAGATATAAGTTTTTTTCTCTTGCATAATACATTTTCTTTTTACAGCAAGTTTTTTCTTTAGTATAACAACCTCCTCTATGCATTAGGATTGAAGATTTCTTTGCCTTTGCACGTAATATCATTTATGTAAATAGCTTTAATAATAGATGAATTGTAGCCCAATTAGCATACATTAGAATTGGTGGAAAGTAAAAGCAACGCAAGGAAAGGTAAAACAAGCATCAAAAAGTGGAAACGACGAACTTTCTGTTAATGAAACGTATAAAGTGAAATGAAGCAATTCCGAATTGTTTTCGCTCATGGTTACGACTACGCTAATTGTTTGACACTTTCGTTGTTTCGGACCGAAGCTCTTATCCCAGAACCCTGTACTATAATTAATTGAAAGCTTCTGGTTGCCTCAATTTGTGTTGTGAAGCTTTTATTCAATAAAATTGCAATATTTAATGGCATTCTATAAGAAATACACGAGTCAAATCCGTCCATAGGACCGTTCAATGCAAAGGGATCCCAATTCAGAAGGGATAATCCGTCCCTAATGAATGTTTGTAAATTTAAATTCTCATATACATAGAGTTTATTAGGTTTATTTCGCAACTTAAATGTTTGTGACAAAAGAAATACCCAAAGTATGAGTCAAATCCGGTGGGTGAGGAATGAAAGAGCACGGTGACCCACTTGGAATTAAGCAAATAGTTCTTTGAAACGATTTAATCCAATAAAGGACAAATAAAAAAGATGTCGAACGTAGCCGGACGTGAAATGTTTTCCTTCCATTCGAACCTCACGTCCATATATATATATGGAATTAATATCGGATTCGTGCATAGTGTGATTGAATAACTGCAAAAATCAATCAGACCTTTGTTGAATTTAAACACACGGTAAAAAATGGGGAGCAGGAGGAGGAAAAGAAAATAGCGGTGGCAACGGGACCGAAATGAATCCCGTCCTCCGGTTTTCTGCAATTTGGAAGATGGTTGTGAGATTGCAGCGTGGAAATTGATCGCATGTTCCGGTGGCAATAATATCTCTCTTTCTCTCCTCTCTCTCCCTCGCACGATTCGCAACCCATGTTGACCCTTCGTCGCCCGACCTCGTAGAAATGTGTTCCCAGCAACAAAAGCATGGAAAACTGGTTCTTCTTCCCATTCCACACCCCCCCGTTGGTGATGTGGACGAATAGACGGACGTCTGCATGTAATTTCACGTGCCGCTAATTGACGTGCTTTAATTGCCTTTTCAAATTGCAGGAAACATCGCGAAAAGTGCTTCAAATGCTCGACTTTTATTGAACTATCAAGTGTCAGGTTAAAGCTTCCTTCTACACTCTTTCACATTTTCTTCCAGTTTAACGGCTTTCCGTAATTCCGGTTCGTTCATTAAATAAAAATTGATACACTTCTCCTTCCCGTTTCGCACTTCATTCGGGCTTACGCAAATCGCATTAATTTCATTTGCACGGAATTGCATCGAAATGTATGATATTGCAAGAATGTTTTATCATCGGAATGGTTTCGCGCATTCCCAATTTCCTAAATACCCCGCATAACATAACCAATCATTAACTAAAGGAATGCACTTTTTGACCAACAATACATTGATTAATTTCATTTCATTGTCTAAATATTCAATTGCCAATCGTAATAATTAGACTTATTTGTATGCATTTTTCATCTTTAATTACTTTTCTGTGTAACAATACATTTAGTAAATTAACATAAAAATTATTGTAGATTTGTTGCAGTAAATGATATTATCATTAATTCGATAACATTTCTTCTTTAGATTTGTTTAAATACTCTTTTTTTTATATAAATATCTCTTTATTGTGCCTGTTTGTGACTTTATTTATTTTGAAGAAATTTGTTTAACTCCATTTTAACTCCCACTTGTATATAGTCAAGCCCTTTTTTAAAATCCTCAATTAATCCGGTTTCAAATAGTCCGGTATATTGATGAAACCATAACTAATGCCAACTATTGTATTATAAATACTCAACACATTTCATTGCATTTCTTATACAAGCACATAACGTAATTCTACTATATTTATCACTTACGGTTATTCTTATTGCATTGTTGTTGGCTCTTTTTTATATCATGACAAATAATTTATTGTTATTACTCTTGTGAGTTGAGATGCTGAGAGAATCTTTGAATAAGTGAGCGTAGAAATTGTTGAACTTTGATCTTTCGAAACGGACGTGAAAGACGTTTGAGGATTTAATTAATGTGCACGGAATTATATAATGTTAAATATATAAAATTCAATATTGGCAACAAATAAATATATATATATTTAATGTATTAATTAGAATGTTATGAAGAAGAAAAGAATAAATAATGATGAATTAGCTAATTTAGTTTTTAATTATCATAAAAAATAATAAAGGAGAAATCAAAATGTTGCGGTCGAATGAAACTTTATGAAGTGGCGATTCGGAAACGAATGTGTGCAGGCGTTAATTATTGAAGTTCCGAATATGAAACTCATCAGGCGTTAATTAATCAACAGTTGTTTGCTTAATAACTCAAGTACGTGCTCGCGTATTCCATGTCAGAAGAGTGGAGTGCAGGGGGGCGGGCGAACATTGAAAAACACATGGAAATGCAGATGGATCGAAGTCACGACCCTCGTCAATCGGGGGTGTATTTGCACCGAGCGTCCAGACTTTCGTCATGTAATGGTAATGGACACTTCTCACTCACCGCCGACGGTTTTTGCATAATTACGTCACGCCGGGGCGACGCTACTGCCGGCCGGAATGAAATGCTTTTCGCAAACCGGGGAACACTCACCGAAAACCACCTCACCCCGTCCCACCGCACCTCGCCCCAAACTCACATCCATCGATTATCCTTTTCAATGGGCATTCCAGTCAACCTGGCAATTGATGTAACCACAGCGAATTCAGTCCACTTATTACGTGAAATCTAGTTATGGAAATTTTTCTACTGCATACGTTCGAAAAAAAGAAACAACAACGACGACAGCAATTGATTTAGTCACTTCAACTATCTGCCAATTCCTGAAAATAAGCCTCCTACTCATATTATCAAAAGTACGTGAAAAACTTCTTGCTAACCGATTACACAAACATGTACGAGTAATAAAGTCAAAGAAACTTAAACCAAATCATCAGTTTGCTTTGGTTTACATAACGCAGATCTTGAAATAGTGCTTCTTGAACATTTCGCAAAATTTCGACAAAGTAAGGCTTCTAGGTCTACAGTACAAAATACAATCAATCTGGATAATAAAATGTTTCAGGTAAAGATTGGGGACGAATACACTGATCTATAACCAACAGAATCAGTGGTACCAGTGTTTTAAGACACTGGTACTAACTAACTAAATGCCTTTTGCTAATAATACAATGTTTGCAACATTTTCTAATAATAGTACAGGATTCCTAGCATCAGATGAGAATCCAGCAGTAGCATCTGAATATTTGCAGGAGAATGTAGACAAGCTATAGAAATGGCCCAACAAATGGAGAATTTCAGTCACTTTAGACAAGCTTCAGGAATGGCTCAAAAAATTAGGAATTTTAGTCAATGAAATGAAATCATTTTCACACTAGAGAAAGACATCTGCCCAATAGTTAGACTAAATGGACAAGATTTGCCCAAATCAACGAAAGTAAAATATTCGAAAGAAGGCTTACCTAGGAAGACCTTATTCAGTCTAAAAGGGAATAATTGGTAATATAGATTAAAAAACTGAACTAATAATTAAGACATAAAGTCGGAATGATCGGTGAAGAAGAAAATATTAATATACAAGGTACTTTTGTCACTTTAACTCAAACATTTTGCATACAACATTAAACAAATATGTTGAACAAAATAAGGATCTAAATTGATTGAATCGTTTTCAAATACCATTGTAGAATTAGTATGGCTAATTGTGTAAACATTGATTTATTTTGTAACGAAACTGCACTGTAATTATACCGGAAATAGAACGTTCGAGAAAATATTGCATTCTGTAATATAATTACATCTTGTTTTCTTTTCATTGTACTCTCACACTGCTATAAAGTCGAAGGCCGTGAGGATCATCCATTTCGTACTATACCACCTTGAAGACTAAGGTCATATGTTTTATTTAGTTTTTTTTCTCTGGAGTTAACATCACTAAACGAACGTTATATAGCTATTATTTTTATAACTTTTCACAAATTAAGAAATTTACATTTAAATAGATACTTTTACATTGTTTTTTTTTTCGAAAATGTTTTAATGAGATTAAAATCAATTTTAAAAAGAATTTGTTATTGCAATTTACTTGCAATTTTTCAAGTGACATTGCTGCATTACGAATAGATAATTCCGTGTTTATTATAGAAAAAAATCCAAGAGAAACCACAAGCTTGTCCGTGTATCTGAACGGATACAAAATAATTGTTTTATAAGTTATGTAGAATTCCGGAATTTCTACCATATTGTTGTTGATAAAATCATAATTACTCAGTATTCTGTGTATTGTTATATGTATAATTTATAGAAGAAACGCTAATAACTATAAATAATTATTATTTATATTCACTTTTCTAATATTTATGTGATGTGATTTTTTTTGTGTTTCATCACTTTTAATATATCAATACTTCGAATTTTGCGAAAGCCTCAATTAGTACGGTTTTCAAATTTCAAAACAATCAAAATGTTTAATATTATAACTTATGTAGAATTCCAAAAATTAGGTTTTTTTAATTGAATAATTTAGAAATATTGTGACAAGCAACCCCACCTTTGGGTTAAAATACAAATACGAACCAACTTACAGCCTCAAACGTTATATAAAAAGGGTGACATCAACTTTGTGACAACCAGCCCCGGTCTCCGCAAATTCACAAAATGTCAAACTCAAGTGCTTGATTAGTCCGGTATCAGACAGTGCGGTATATTAGAAAAGTAAACTAGTGTATGTCATATATTTTGCTCTCACGTATGATTCACAATAAATAATTTATAAAATATATTGTAATTAGTAATAAATATACAGATATTTATCGAGATGCTACTTTTCATGTTTCCATGATGCATCATACTCTCTGCAATTTGTAAGCGATCTAGGTGATGTGAGCAATTAGAGAAATGTATGAGACTTTAAACGTTTTGCATGTGGCAAAACGTATCGGAATCTAATGAGCATCGCTCGTTCGCCATTTAATTGCTACGTTCGCTATTCACGCATGATTAAATGCCGTTCGAGAGGATTCCCTATTCATTTTCCTCGCAAAACGAAACAGTTTTTTTACACGCAGAATGTTATATAATGTATATGAATACGGTATAAATCGTTAGTAAAGAGAATTTCCACATGTATAAATGGAAAGAAACTTATAAGTATTGCAACGAAATGGCATCAATTATATTCCAAAACTAATTAAAACTATTGTAAATAATGTATTTTATTATTGAATAATTTGTGTACTTAAAATAGCCATTACAAATCGAATAAGTTGAATGTTGAAAATGAAGAAGTCGCTTCCTGAATGCTTCAACACGAAGAATGTGCAAACAGCTTGCGCAATCCGACGGAACTAATTTGGTAATTGCGTTGGTTCAAAAAGAAAAGTCATGCAAATGCGTGCGCAAAACGAGCTAATTGCGTAACGTGGGCGCAAATTGTTAATTGCAATTAAGCACTTCTTGAATTAATTGCTCGCAACCGAATACTATATAAAAAAAAAACGTAATGTCAATGTTTGTTGAACCGAAAGATCAACGAGCCTCGTTGACATTAACACGGAGGAATAAAGAAAACCCGTTCTTCGGGAAATTTGCAATTTTAATTCCCGCTTTCGAGGACTAATTGATCCTTGACGTCGGATGCTTTCTCATCGCGTCGCCCGTAGTCGTAGTCCTCCCGCATTCCGGTGAAAATCCGATTGATTAACGCTCTAGCTCATAAGTCTGATCGTGAAGTGAAAGTAGCAGAAAACGCCGAAAGCGAACAAGAAAACGAAGGAGGAATCCTCCGACTTGCATTGACCTTGCTGACACGGGATTTTATTTACAATACTTTTGTTCTTGCAGCGAAACAACATTCACGGAGCGGACGCACGCAGCAAGTAGCAAGCAAGCACACCTTTTCTTCAGTCGACGCGCGTCTTTTGCGGTAGAAACAACGCAACGTGAGGCGCTCCCCCGCAAACGAAAAAAGCAAAACAGTATACACATTGCGGTCGTACATAAATCAGTTCGTTTTTCGTGCAGTTCGCATTTTTCTTGCGTTGTTTTGTTTTTGTTTTATTGTTTCGTTCTGTTGTTTGTTTGTTCGCCACTTTACATCATTGCATTTGTTACCACCGGGAAATCGATCCGGCTTTCCACTGAGTTACCTTCTTTTTTGGTTATTTTATTTCGAACTCGTTTTTCAGGTACGAAAGCGCTTTTCCAATAAATTTAGTTTAATTTTTCTGCGTTCCTTTTTTCTTTCGTTTTGTTACATGCCCTTCCTCTGCACGTGCGTGCAGAATAACAGCCCTTCGATTCTGCCGTTTTTCGAAACATTTTTTATGCCTTTCGAGGGGTTGAAAAAAGAGGGTGTACAATTTTTAATTATTAAAAAACCGTATCATAAAAATGCGCACACAATGTGGAGGGTAGTAAATATTCCCTGGGCTTGATTGTTTTTTATGTCCTACGGGGGGTTTGCGTATTCATATTGCCAGATTTTTTTTCTCTATATTTGTTGTTAGAATCATTTTTTGGTTACATTTTCGTTTGTTGTCGTTTGCGTCGCTTTATTATGCTTTTTTGTGTTGTTTGGATTTTCAGGCATTATACTTCTCTTTTTTTTTTGGATTTTCGGGGGTGGCTGTGTTTATTAACTATGCATCGTTCGAATCAACTTTACGAGCGGCTGGGGGAGCGTGAATCAATGCTTCCATCAGGGTTTTTAATTGATGCCGGATTGCCTGATTTGCTCCATCCTATTAATAACGCGTCGAGTATTTACCGAAACCAAAAATGTTTCAATGGCCAGAAATATGCACAATATTTTACATGTCACAAGTAAATTCAATGCTAGATGGATAAAGCTATATTTAGCAATACACCCAAATCTGTTTGATATAATAATTATTAAGATTACAAGATATACATTTCAGGAAAATCTTTGTTAATTTTTATTTGAAAGCATTTGGTTAACATACATACATTCAAAGGTGATGATTCCTACTAGAATTATTCGTTAACCAATCAAATGACCTTTAAGTTTTAACTCCCACAATTAATGCTTATAAAGTTTTCCAAGTGTTTGTTATCCGAATTTTTGTTCGTTATATGAACATACAAATATTTCGCTATAAGTTTGCACTCCAAATTGTTCGTTAACCGATCCACTATTGACTAATTCGATGTATAAATTGTTCAGTATATACACTTATTAGGAATAGTAACATTTTTATGTTGATACTTTTACTGAAATGTGAGGAAATATTGTACATTTTGTAGGTGTAGTAATAATGTTTATATTGAGTTGATATCCATACTACAACATTAGTAAATTATTTGTTGTCCGATTTGTTAGCAGCCCGAACTGCTCGTTAACCGATTATCGACTATAGTTATGTTTATAAAGTGTTTGTTATCCGAAGTTTTGTTCGTTATACATACAAATATTTCGCTAAACTGTTCGTTGTCCGATAAGTTCGCAGTCCGAACTGTTCGTTAACCGATTATCCACTATTGACTAATTCGATCTATAAATTGTTCAGTACATACACTTACTAGGAAAAGTAACACTTTTATATTGATATTTTTACTAAAATTTTAGAAAAAAGTGTACACTTTATAGGCATAGCAATAATGTTTAAATTGAGACGAAAAAAATAAAATACATTTTTCATTTCGTTGTTTGTTTTGCTTTGTTTTTTTTTTAAATATTATTAATGAATTTTGTAAAGTTTAATGCAAAACAGTCTTTAATATTTCACATACAAATGTGTAAATAACATTTATTAATGAAACCAATTCACTTTGAAATGTAAATTAATTTTACAATAATATATGATATTTTCATAATAAATCAAAATTACGCATTTAACTACACGTATTTCCACATTCATCAATGAATTCCACTCGTTTGAAATAATCGGTTAAATGCGTTTAACAGACGAGTAATTCCCAAAAAAAAATAGTATAAATTAGTTTAAAATATAGTAATTTACGAAACTAATTGCAATAATTTGTTGTGCAGTCAATAAATATGTTTAATAATCATATTTTTTTGAAAGGAAATTTCAAATTTTCAAATCAATATATTTACACACAAAAAATAGTTTTACGTATTAAATATAAATTTTAATTAATAAAATAAAAATGTGTGGGATGATATTTCAATATAATATTTTAACGAAACTCGAACTGCAATTGGAAACACTCGTTTTCAATTTTGCTGTAATTGAATCACATTGAACGGTGGGACGAGTTAAAAACACGTTTTCAGTACCAGTTCGTGTCTGCAAATTAATCCGTAAACATTTTCTGAATAAACCATTTAGTTGACATTTTAGTTATATATCTTCTTTGTCACACGTAGTGAATGAACTTTCAAGGTTATTTCTCTACTTTCAAATATCAAGAATAACGTAATTAAAAAAAAATCGATTGAAAAGGAAATATGAATTAATCAATCATTTTAAATTTAATGATTTTGTATGCAAAAAACATGATTTAATTAATTAGTACAAGTGATTAATTTGTAATAAACCTTACAATAAATATGTTTTATATTCATATTTTTCTATAATTTTATTAGTTTTTCATGATTTGTATATACAAATTTCGATTTTATTACTTTATTTTCATTACAAGTCTATGAATTGATCTATTTTGAATATCCCGCTCTTTTCCATTTTATAAATATTAATTAATATATCAAGTAACTATTGTACAAAACAATTGAAGATTACGTAACGATACAAGACAACAGAATCTGCTGCACTTTTCTTAAGTAAAACTTCAAAAAAATGTCTCACAAGAATAATTGAATTAACTAATAGAAAACACCAAGTAACTGTTGAGCAAATCAATTGAAGATTACGTTATCATTAATAGTCAACTAATTATGTTCATTTTTGAACCAAGTTTGAATCTCCCCCACTTTTCTTAAGTAACAATTTCAAGAAATGTCCCTAATGAATAATTGTATTAACCAATAGAAAACATCCACTAAGAGTTTAACAAAACAATTGAACATTACGTCAGTCAACTACTTCGTTTATAAACTAAGTTTGAATGTCCCGCACTTTTCTTAAGTAACAATTTCAAGCAAAATCTCATAGGAATAATTTAACCAACTAGTGCAGAAAGAGCTATTGTCTATAGCCCTTTGCAGAAATGACAATAATTGTGTTCTCTTGGTTATTTTGGTTTCTTTTTCCTGTAATTGTTGCAATCAATTTGATGAATATTTTTTTTTAAAAAGCAAACATCAAGTAACTGTTGTGCAAAACAATTGAAACCTACTTAACACAGCGAACGTGATATTTCCGGGGGAAAAAATCGTAACAGCTAATACATTGTTGACGTAACAGCAGATGTAAACGTGCGTAATCTCATTCGTCCTACATTATCTTCGCTGAAACATTTTTTTATCTGCAATACCATTAAAAGGTAAATAAAAGAAATAGCAGATAAATGCGGTAATTTGCTTTAACGCTTTCTTTAATGGACAATGCGAACGTTAATCTTTATATTTTTCTTGAAGCATTCATCGATTGGTAATGCAACTATATATGTTAAGTTAACCATAGATATTTAAATTCCGCGAAGCAGCGAGCTGAGCTTTCTTTCTTTGCAGAAGGAAAATACCGTTGATTTATGAGCGTTAATGCCAAGAAAATGCTGCGCGGAATACGAGATTACTCTTTTATATTGGAGATCTTAATTTTCTTTCTTAAACAATCAACAGAAACAACAAGAATTAGTAGTTATTTTAAATAAATATATTAATATTAAATTTTGAATTTAATACATTGCACACCCATACCTCGCTTTACGACTTAAATACGTTCCACGAAACTTGGCCGCAAAGCGAAAAGCCGTATAAGGAATCAATTATTGCGCTTGCGCAAGATCGGCAACATGTAGATATATCGACATGGACAAAGTGTTTTTTGCCGTTATAGTGAAACATTTTAGATCGAAAATACCTTAATTGAAGAGGGCCGTTATAGTGAAATGCCGTATAAAGAGCGGCCGTGTAGCGAGGTATGGATTTGCACTAAAGTTTAAAGAGGAATCAACGTTGTAATTGCATATAAATAATTACATAATTCAGTTTGCATACACAAATCTATACTTTGAACATCAAAAGTTAATTATATGATTCCAATTATAAATAGACATTAGTTTAATATTTTTATGGGAAATACATTCAAGCATTGTACAAATCCAGTTTCTACGATTTATTTGAAGTGTAAATGCACGCATTTTAAGTTGACGACATCTTGGTTTGTAACAAAGTTTAAAGAGGAGGAATATTTCATTTGGCATGAATATCTTCTATATAAAATTCTGATATCAAATCCATTTATTACCAGAATCGGGACTCAGACAATAAATCTTTTACTCTGTTTTACAAAGTCTGCGAATACCTCGATAAAAAGTTTCACAAGCAATGTTCTCACTCAAAATTTCAATTCCCATTTTAACTGCAATTTAATTATTTTCAGTCACTAATATCAATAATTAGCGATTTTAAAGTCCTCTCTTAGTCCGGATTCAAACAGTGCGGGCTGTTGCAAAGTCGTTTACGCAATTTACGAGGTAGAATTGAAGTTATTTGAAAGAATTAAACATTTCCTAATTATTCTTAATAACATTGGTAATATTTAATCAAATGTACCTTTATTATTTATATAATCCGGATTCAAATAGTGCGGGCTTTCTTTTGTAAAGTCGTTTTTACGAGGTAAAATTTAAATTATTTGAAGGAAATATGCAAATTAAACATTTCCTAGTTGCATACATTGGCAATATTTAATCAAATTTACATTTATTTAATTTTATATCTGAATTACGATTTTAAAGATCTTTATAATCCGGATGCAAACATTCTTTTGCGAAATAGTTTAGTCAAAAATGCGACCAAAAGGCTATCGACCTAAGTCTTTTCGCTTGAGTTTATTTATTTTTTTCAATTTTGTAAAATTTTCATGATTTCAGTTATAATTTCCGTTTTAAACTCTTTTACAGTCTATTACGGCCTAGATAAGTTCCACGAAACTTGGCCGCAAAGCCGTATAACGAATCAATTATAGCGCTTGGGCAAGATTGGCTATATGTAGATGTATCGACATCGAAAGAGTTTGTTTTGCCGTTATAGCGAAACATTTTAGGCCGTAAATCGAAAACGTGCCTTTATTGAGGATGGCCGTTATAGCGAAATGCCGTATATAGAGCAACCGTAAAGCGAGGTATGGATGTATTTGTATGATTGGAGACATAAGATAAATTCAATAATGGAAATGCAAGAATGAAGAGAGAATTTCTATTTAAAATTGCGCTTCCGTTTGCTGGATTTCGCGTTTGAAGGGAGGATGGATGAAATGCGTCTCGGAGC
>JAFMTC010001797.1:21019-36286 GCA_018845635.1 Nicrophorus orbicollis | reverse complement strand
TTGTGGAGTTCCGGGTTAACAATCCTGCTGCCGCATGGCTACGACGGTGCAGGACCCGAACACAGTTCCGCCAGGATCGAGCGATTCCTGCAGCTCACCGATTCCAAAGAAGATAAACCCGACGGAGACGACGTCAACATGCAGGTTTGTCAGCCGAGCACACCAGCACAATACTTCCATCTACTGAGACGACAGGTAAAAATGATTTAAGAGTAATTCGGAGAAGTTTTAAAAATCTAAATTGCAGATGCTCAGGAATTATAGGAAACCGTTAATCGTAATCGCGCCGAAGACTTTGTTGAGGCTATCGGCTGCTACATCAAGTTACTCCGAAATGACCGAAGGCACGTCCTTCCAACCTGTTATAGGTAAATCAATACAATTGTATACAATTAATTCATTAAATTGTCCGTTTTTGTTTAGGTGATATCACAATGGATCCACATAAAGTGAACAAAGTGATAATCGCATCGGGAAAACATTACTATTCCTTGATGGAAAGCAAAGAGAATCTCAAAGTAAAAGACACTGCCATTATCCGATTGGAAAGCTTCTGTCCATTCCCGACGTTGGAGTTGCAACAGGAGTTGGCCAAATACAAAAACGCAAATGGTAAATTACATCTATTAACATGTTTAAATAACAATATTAATAATGTTGATCTTTCAGAGTTTATTTGGAGTCAAGAGGAACCGCGCAACATGGGAGCATGGACGTACCTAAAACCTAGGTTCGAGAATCTCGTTGGAAAGAAGGCAAGTTTTATAATTATATAGTCGATTTGTTTGAATAATACAAGTAATTCAATTGCAGGTGAAATACGTGGGTCGAGACACTCTTCCGGCACCGGCAGTCGGAGTTGGTAAATGGCACAAGGAGCAGGCATCTTACGTAATCACCGAACCGTTCTCAGTCGATCAATAAAAGAGCGAAAGCTGTTTACATTTTTAAGAAAATATTCCAAATCTTGTTTTATTCCAATTTAAGATAAACATGGGATTACTACACATAATTTAGACAATTAAAAAAATAATATACCTATTTTGTAATAATAGCAATGAACGGGATTCGCGCGCGTGTATTTGTTGTAAAGTATTCAATGTAACGATAATAGTAATAATTAAAACTTAACATTAGGGTCATTATACAATCTGCACACCAAACTTGCTAAGATACCCTTGCAGGATGTTCAATCCCTCGGAGTTAATCGAGTTGACGAAGGTGGGCAGACGGCCGGGCAGGGAAGATCCCAACGTGCCCAAACTCTGCGCCAAAAACTGTCTAGGTTCGCTGATTGCGAACAGAGGGTCGGATTTTGTGGCGTTCGCAAAGTTCAGCTTTGCACTAGTCGTTTGAAAACTGGGCGTGTCATCGATCTCCACAAAATGATCATCGGGGAAGGTCGTTTCATCTCGGGGCATTTCAAAGAAACACAGCAGAGCCTGAAATATAATTATTCAAATAATAACAATTCCGTTTATAATTATAAACTAAATAATTTAACAGAAAAGAAAACATTACCTGCAACAAAGCGGTCCAATACTTTTGGTACGTCCCTGAGTACATTTCTGGGCATTCACAGAGCAATTTCGTTACACCGCAGGCAACGATCTTCCTTTCGACGACGCCTGATATTTTTTGCATTTCAGCAATCAACAATTTCTCCAAGACCATACCAAACATCCTAAACAATGCATAGATTAATAGAATCATAAACGATTAAGAAAACTAGCAACTCTTACTGGGCTTGGATTCCATCGATTGTTGAAACCAAATCATTGGGAGAGTATTTGACAGCGTACATCGAGAAAAAGACGATCAGACCGATCACATATTTTGTGGTTTTGCTGGACGAAAGACGTTGGAACAGCAAAAAGAAGATCTGCTTATGGAAAGACTTCAACGACTCTCTGAAAAAATCAACAAATGAAGTTAACAAAATGTTGAGTTAAGCGTCAAGGGCAATATTACAATGGGAAATTTTGCATCATGTGTTGCATCAAGTGGAAACCCTCGTGATCGTTCGATTTAGACGCAATCAATTTCTGGAAAACACCCAAGAATCCTCCCTAGAAACAAAGATGATTAAATAACACAATTTGCGTTTAGGAATCTTGGAGACATTACCAATTTATCTTGGGCGATGATTTGGGGAGCGGCTTGCGTTGAGTAAGCGCTCAAGAGTCGAACCAGCGGACTAATGTTTGCAGGCCTTTCCCAGAGGACAGGAGCCAAGAGGCAGGGAAGAAGTTGCATGTAAGGTTCAGGCATGGTCCCAGGTGGTGTCATCTCCATCAGCATAGACAGTAATTGAAACACGTATGGAATGAATTCTAAAAATTATAAAAATAAATATCTAAAAGCGATTAAACAATCAAATAAATCTCAACCTTGTATATCTTGCTGAAGGATTCCCTGAAAGATGGGGAAAAGGACATCCTCGAACGATTTCACCGCTCCCGCATTACTTGTGCAGACGATTCTGAAAAACGCACGCAATTTAAATTTTATTACGAATACGTCTTTAATCACAACACTCACTTAATAGCCAAAGAAAAAGTTTCGAAGAGATAGTGATTGAAGTGCGGTTTCGAGGGATTCTTGCACACGGCTTGCAGTTTTTCGGTGAGCTTCGGTAAAATCGAAGCCAAGTAAGGTATGACCCTTTCTTGCAGAGTCGAGAATGAGCGCATTATTGCTGAAAAAACGAAATATGAAAATGATTGAAACTAAACGAATGCACTAAATTTACCTTTCATTACGTATTCATTCTCTTCTGATACTGGCCTATCCAATACAGCCAACAAATTAGAGAGCAGTTCTCCTGAAAGAGGACTCAAATCATCACCGGTCAAACTGAAAAAATAACATTTCAAATTTAGCAAGAACAAGTTTCGTAATCATTTCCAGAACTTACATTGGGTTATTGGTGCTGTTACGCATCATCAATATTTTTTCTATAGCGCAAGCTGCGTAAGTGTGGATAACAGCACTCTCTGAAGGAATGTGTCTCACGAGTTGCGGTAAAGTACCTACGACGATTTCCTTTGGGAGAATCGTTCGGAAAGTCATCACGTATTTGATGGCATCGGCTTTCAATACAGGCATATCGTTTACTACAAAATCAAACAATTAATAAATTACAACTAATACATTATGTTAGTTACAAATTACCATCTGGTCTCTCCAATTCCATGAGGATATGCTCCTGGCAAAATTGCGGCACGGACACGAACTGGCTGCTCTTCGTCACTCCGTGCTTTTGCGTTGATCCTCTACTTACCATGGAGATTACCAGATAGATGGCCGCATCCTTGCTGCGCCAATTTTGCTGGGGATTCTCAGAGTATTGTTTCATCATAACCTGCAGAGAAACGCATCAAGTAATTGGTCGAAACTTATTAGTTAATTGTCACTCACTTGCAGATAACTCCCGAATATATTTATAATGCTTTCTTCGAAATTTTGACTGAGCGTATTCACCAAATCGCAAGCAGCCCTTCTCCTAGTATCGATATCGGAACCTTCGATATCTCTCCTTGTGTATTCCTCAGGGTTATCCTCAAACAACTCTTTATCAGACTCTGCAGAAAAACGCAATTAGCATTAAAAAATACCAGAGTAAAATAGAATAAATACCTCTGAATTGCATGTTAGGTATAATGACTTTCTCGCAGATGCTGTTCAAAACATTTGCAGCCTCGAATAAATACCTATTGTGGTTACGATCCGCAACGGAAGACAAGAATTGCAAAGCATTTGAAACCAGCTACAACAAAAGCAACGATTAAAACTTATTACTTTCGAGGATCGGAGTGGATTTACCAAATCAAATTTAGGCTCCAAACCAGTGGACACTAATAAAGACCAAATATCTGTTACGAATTGTTGAAGGTAAGGTTGAAACTCCTCATCGTATTTCTGTGCATACAACGCAATGTTATCACAAACTTGAGATTTTAACTGTTCCATAACGCCTGATTCTTCACTATCCTGTAAGAAATTAAGTTCAATAACATCCATTTCATAATACTCTCCTTGAAACTTACAGAAGTCTTCAAACAATCAACTTCTGCTGTTAAAAGAGTATGGAAATTGTTCATCCAAATTGCCATGTTATCCTCAAAGAATTCAGGCAGATCTTGGAAATTCAGAGAGTAAAACACTTTGCACACAAGCATAAGTGAATTATAGATTACTTTCAAAGCGTTCTCATCTTTAGCGTGAGTTTGGGTTAAATTAATTGTTGCCTAAAATTTAAAAATATAATATACATTTCAATTAAATTAAATAATAACTTACCACTAAAAGATCAGTGAGAGGTTGTGCCAACTTTTCAAGAACATGTTTAATCTCAAACCACAGCTCATTCGATTTGAATTCGTATCTGTATTTCTTGAACAAAGAATGTGCTGTTCTGAGTACTCCATTTATGACATTGAAGTCACCTAAAATAAATTATGTTCAAATTAAAACTGTTATTAGAACATGTTAATTATTGTTAATACCAGTGGAGAATTTCTCAACCATTTGTGTAATCAGTTCTGGCCATTTCAATGGAAAGTCAGTTTTTCCAATAATACTAATTGCATCACTCAACTGTTTCTGTATGGATTCAGGTGATGACAACATCAATGTTACAATCAGTGCTTTGATTTGGGACCTATCACTCTCATGGATCCTATCCGGTTGATCATCTTCCTAATTAATAATGAACATAACAAATTAATATTTTCCTTGCTTAATGTAATTATTAAATTGTACTGACAACACTCCAATTCCTCTTGATGAAATTCTTGAAAGCAACTGCACCGGCAACTCTTATTATCATATCAACCTCAGGCTTATGGATCAAATGCAACAGCAGCAGTGAATAATTCCTGTTGATTTCGATTCCCTCCAAAAACTTCTCAGCTGCATGAATCAGAATCGACCGTTATTACTGGATTTCGCAAATTTGTTAAAAAATACATGCCTGGTCTTCTGACATTAACATCAGGATTCAATGTTTGCTGCAAGTACTGGCTAAGGGTCACCAAATTTTCATCAGACACGTCCATTATTGCAAAATTCGTGTATTAAACTGCTACTTCAATTCGAAACCTTGTCTCATTCGAAGTTCTACTTGGAAATAACTCCAAATAACTCTAACCTAGACAAGACACCGATTTTTGAATGGAGTCGGTTACGTCTTTGTTGAATAACAATGTGAGTTGGAGATGGCGCTTGATTAAATAAGATCAACTTTAGTTTATATACTTTATTTATTAATTTCATTTTAATGAAACGTAATTATTTTGAAATAAAAGCATTGTACTATGGTAATAATTCGTAATAAATCAATCAATTACTATTGATAAAAGTGAAATTTAAAAAATAAGTTGGTTGCCTAGATCTCTTTACTTGAAAGTGACGTTTGTTGCTAAGAAGTGATTGGAGTTGATTAGCTTATTCAACAATTTGTTAACGTTTCACATTTCAACAACATACGGTTTTCGCAGATTTTCAACAATGTTGAAAGCGGTGATATTAATCGGTGGCCCTCAAAAGGGTGAGTTTTTGTTAACCTAAAATTGGATTTCCTATTTATTAAATGTTTATATATTTTTTTAATGTCTTATTGGCTATTTTAGGCACTAGATTCCGCCCATTATCTTTGGACATTCCCAAGCCTCTATTCCCAGTAGCTGGATTTCCTTTAATTCAACATCACATTGAAGCTTGTGTTACCATTAAGACCCTGCAAGAGATCCTATTGATTGGATATTACCCAGTTTCGCAAATACAGTCGTTCGTCAATGAAATGCAACAGAGATACAATGTTAACATTAAGTAATTCCTGGCAATTACTTATCAGATAAATGAATACATTGAGTGTATATATCTTTAGGTATCTGCAAGAATACACTGCATTGGGAACAGCTGGGGGGATATATCATTTCAGGGATCAAATCCGTTTGGGAAATCCCGACGCTTTCTTCCTGATGAACGGCGATATATGTGCAGATTTTACGCTGGAAGCTCTGTATGTTTTCCACAAATCTAAAGGAACCAAAGCTTTGGTATGTTAAATTTCTAGCTGACTAATAAGAAATATAATCTGTTACTTATATGACTTTCTTAAATTGAAAAGATGCGAAAACTATTAAAGATTTTATTTGCAGGTCACGATTATGGGGACTGAAGCAACAAGACAACAGTCCTTAAATTATGGCTGTATGGTGACTAATAAAGATACAGATGAAATTACGCATTACGTGGAGAAACCAAGCTCGTACGTTTCCGCTTTAATCAATTGCGGAGTTTACTGTGTTTCCTTGGATATCTTCCAGGTGATTGGTGAAGCTTTCCATTCTAAGGAACAAGATTATTACAAGCAAGTTACTTATAAGTTAAGTTAGATATATATAAACATTGCTCTCTTTTAGAGGAAATGGTAATGCAAATAAGGAAGCTGGGTACATACAGTTGGAACAGGATATCTTAGCACCTTTAGCAGCAACTGGCAAAATGTTTGCTTATCAAGTGAGTTGTAGATAATTGGAATGCTTATATTGTAATTATATTTGTTAAGGTGCAAAGTTGGTGGGCTCAAATCAAAACTGCGTGTGCTGCGATTTATGCAAATAGGCATTATTTAGAATTATACAAATCCAATCATCCGGAAAGGTTATCCCAGTCCATTACCGAACTCGGAGAGAGTGGAGATGCAAAATGCAACATCATCTCGGACGTTTACATACATCCATCTGCCTCGATTCATTCGACAGCAGTTGTAAGTAGATGATTTCAGACTCTAGAAATAATTTTATTTCATTGATTTGTTATTTAGTTAGGACCCAATGTGAGCGTTGGTCCTGATGTTACCATCGGCCCAGGCGTTCGTATAAGGGAGAGCATCATATTGGGACATGCGACCATCGAGAATCACAGTCTGATTTTGCACAGCATAATTGGGCACAACTGTAGGGTGGGACGTTGGGCGCGCATCGAAGGCACTCCCTCGGATCCCGACCCTAACAAGCCTTTCGCTAAGATGGAAAACATAGCGTTGTTCAACAATGAGGGCCGCTTAAATCCTTCAATCACCATCTTAGGTTCATCTGAATTAACATAATTTGTTTAATCGTAATTTCTGATTACATTTATTTTGCAGGATGTTACGTGTCGGTTCCAGCCGAGATGATTCTGCTGAACTCCATCGTGTTACCAAACAAAGAGCTGAGCCGCAGTTTTAAAAACGAAATTATATTATAAACTCTGTACATTTCTATTTTTTTCTGTAAACATTTGTAATTTCTGTAAAATGTTTTATTAAACAGTTGCTTTAAGACGATGGATGTTTCAATTTGTAGATGGTATCGTAGACGTCGCATCTCCTCTGCTTGAAGATCGGAATTTGTTGACGGATGACGTCGCATTCCTTGAAGTCCAATTCGCAGTGGACGACTTTTTCGGTGTGATCCGCTTGGCAGATCACCTTTCCCCACGGATTCGTGAACTGCGAGTGACCCCAAGCGATGTATCCCTGAGTGCCCCTTGCCGGACTGATTGCGCACACGAAGATCTGGTTGTCCAGAGCCCTGCCTCTCTGGAGCAGTTCCCAATGGATCGGGCCGGTCGTCATGTTGAACGCTCCCGGATAGATGATCATGCTGCATCCCATCAGCCTGTAGAGCTTGGCCAATTCCTCGAAACGCATATCGTAGCAAATGCCTAGGCCGATTTTCACATCGTCTATGCAGAAAGTGGCCAGGTCTTTACCAGGTGATAGGATGTCTGATTCCTTGAATGTTATACCACCAGGAATGTCAATATCGAAGAGATGGATCTTCCTGTACTTGGCAATCATCTCCCCACATGGATTCCACACAGTGCAAGTGTTGTAGTACTTGTTGTCAGAGATCTCTGGAATGGTTCCTCCAACTAAGTAGATTTGGTTCTCTTTGGCTACAGTTGACAACATTTCACAGGTTGGGCCGTTCGGTACGCACTCGGCATACTTGTCGAAGAATTTCACCCCATATGGAGAGTTGAAACATTCTGGAAGGCAGATCAGTTTTGCACCGCCCTTCGCAGCTTCTTCGATGAACTTCTTGGCGTTTTTCAAATTCGCATCGCGATCTACGCCCACTTGCGTTTGAACTAGAGCGGATTTGATTATCGTCATCGTCGATGAATATCTTCTGGATGCGGTTAAGAGGCACAGATTCCCGTGCACGACTCGGTGTACTTGCTTAAATACATTCATTATAAATTATCATTATTATATAACCTACAATTCATACAAACTTTGACGCGTTAAAAAGCGAGAAAAACTCGCTTTGCTACGACGTGTTAAAAAAAGACCAAATGTGTTTACGTCCCCAAGCTGAGATTAACTATTATTATTGTAAAATCATGATTAAGTAATACTTTCAAGTGATAATTTTATTTGAATGAGAATGCAATTTGAGGATAAGTAAACAAGATAATCGTAATCAATTTACAAATTTACTTAACGTAACGAAAATATCTTCATATTTCGTTAATTTTAATTGTTAATGTTCCTTGAGAATAATAAAAATATCAAAATTTTTAAAAAATTAGGCGTGCCATCTATTGGTTTTGTAAATTCTGGTTAACTTTTACTTTCTTAATGGATTAGAATCTAAAACCTTCTGTTTTAAGTAATCTTTTCTTTCGTCTATATTAAAATGAATTAATATTTCCATGTTTTATAGCATTGCAATATTTAGTTAATATGTCAGCATCTATTTTCTTAACACAAATTTTAAAAAATTGTCACATTCGTGGAGGGCCATCAGAGATCTACTGCCACAGATTGCCGACCGATCTAGTCACTAGATCCACATAATTAAACGTACAAATGTTGAGTGTTTGGTCAAAGAATTGCGTATTTTGTTCTGAATTGGTTGCACGATCCGAGCTAGTAGATCCAGACATAGATGATGATTAAAAATAAAAGCTTTTTATTAGGGTATAACAACAATCAAGTGCCTAAATAATTTCAGTAAAATTATATTAATATACATATTTAAAACTATATTGCTTAATTATATAATATGACATGCATGCATGTGTGATCCATACAGACGGTATAGAGTACTGAACAGATAAATAATATGTCTTAATTTACTATATATTACAGATGGGATTCCTAAAATAAGAAATAAAATATAATTTATACATTCCTTAATTAATGATTGTAGGTGAGCCTCCGATATTCTTTTTAATTGATAAATAAATTGATATGAATCTGTTACATTGAATTTCATATATATTAATAATATGTATATATAAATGAAATTAACTCTTCAACTGCTAGTTCCTAGGAAATGACAAAACAATAAAAATTATATAGTTATAGAAGCTAGCAGCTATCTCAACTTCAAAAGATATGACTTAAAGATATTTATACAAAAAACTGTATTTACATCAGATACGAAACACCTCAGCAAAGATTAATAAAAACACTTATGTACATTCGAGTGATCTGTCAGGTATAATATTATTATTAATAAATTAACGTTTATACGCACACTTCCATGTCCTCCAAATTCACAATATACTCTTTGTTCACTAACTTCAACAAAGTCTTCTTCACGCGAAGCGCCGGAAGTCGCACGTTCGGATTCTGATGCCAGCATTCCTTCATAACCTTTGCTAAACCATTCAATATCTAGAATTTGGAAAGATTATTATGTATAATCTAATAACACGGTGACTATCTTCTGCAAACTTACGTGATCACTGGCCCACCTATTAGGAATATTAGGTCTCTGTTGATCGACGCAAACGACTTTTCGCATCTCCTCGAAACTCGGATCCGATGGAACCACGTCATAGAAGGGAGGTTTATAATCTTCGGCGATTCCATTGCTAATTGTCCTTCTGGCAACTTCCCAAAATACCAAACCCAAAGCGTACATGTCGGCTCGACGGAAGGAATCGAAGTAATCCATTCTAATTCTAAACAGTGGCATACATTATAATCCAATTCTGTTTCCATCCCATCTAATACTTACGTCTCTTCTAAAACTTCTGGACTCATGTAACGCTTTGTCCCAACTCTTGGATTTGTGCCAAGATCAAGGGAATCCGATTGCTGCACATGTGTGACAGCCAATCCAAAATCAGCAATAACACATGTTCCATTGTTCTTAACTAAAATATTTTTACTCTTTATATCTCTGTGGGCTATGGCAGGTTTTCCCTAAACAATAAATATATGTATTACAATCATTTTCTTTGCAAAAAAACGGGAATTAAAACTCACTTGTGTTCCATAAATTTCAGAGTGTAAATGCACAAGTCCATTAGCTATAGACAAGCATATGATCAACAATTGCTGGTGTGTCAAAGTGGTCCTATTCAGATGGTCATACAAACTGCCCAATGAATGATAATGAGTAATAAGCCATAACTGTGTACAGGAATTACGCGACGTCATGTCAGAGCCAATATATCCAAGTATATTTTCATGACGAATCAATATTGTACTGTAAATTTCAGTCTCCCTGGTCCAGCTAGCCTCATCTCTGGAGAAGAATATCTTCACAGCAACATTCTCACCATGGCATATTCCCCTCCAGACCTCACCATACCGACCCTTCCCAATGCATTCAACCAAAGATATCTGCTTGGCTAGTGTTCTCTGGATCAGGAGTGGCAATCCAGATCCACTTCCAGAGGTCATAGAATGCTCCAGATATTCCCGTAGAGTACTGTCACCAGCGGCAGTAGCCCTTAATAGATCATCAGTAGCATAATAAGTCTCAGCATCATGATTGCTCTGATTCCTCAGCCGGTGCCTGTGCACCTTTCGCATGAACATCAAAGTAATCAAACCCAAGAAACTTAGAACCAAAATTGGAATGAACACAGCAGCGGACAACTTTAAAATGTAATTCAAACGAGAATCAGAGTATGGTTGCACTTCAGCAACGATAGGCGGAAATTCGCCATTGTTGCAGAAATCTTTCTCACAGCATTCTATGTTTATGTATACATGTGAATCACGTTTTCGGGGTCCAGGGATCTTTGGTATATGACAATAAAATGGCACTTGTTCTGGCACTGAGGTGCATCCTCTGGACACCTTCTCCAAACCTGTGCTGTCTCGAACTCTGGACTTCCAACACTGCAGAGCATTGCTGCACACTGTTAGGTTCGCACAGTCAGGTGGTTCACATGAATGGCACTTGTATCTCTGTTTCCCAAAGGATTGCGCCCCCAGCAATATCTTGTTATCATCGTCGTCCTCGAAATCGTACGGTGGTTGTACTAAGGGACCATTATCATTATTGATATCATCCTCGTCTTGATCATCCGTTAAATCTAAGTCTGAGACTTCTGCAAAAATACATAAGGGGTTTATTTGTTTTACATACGTGAACATTATTTTTCGTCGCTTATATCCATTAATATTTACCTGCGGATACGTAAAGTGCTAAAAATATGAATAAACAGTACACAAACGCACGGGCAGCCATATTCACTTGCAGCCAACTGAATGTTTGTTGTGTTTACCGCATTGTCCAGCAAGGAGCGCAAAACATCGTGCACCTGCTCCATCGGTTCCCTTCGGTTATCACCGAAACCACTTCCAAAACAGAACAATGATTTTCTATGGTAGGGAAGGACAAAAGATTTGAAAGTTTTACAACCAGCAATAAAATAAATACAATAAATTTGAGACTACATTTCTGGATGGTTACGGCCATAAATCTTCTATTCTCCCTATATCACCTTACATTTGAGATATTTTTGGATAACTTTTATTGCATATTCGGTAGCCTATAGCCTATAATATAATTATTACTAATAATAATAACATTTATAGCCACAATAACTACAAAAAAACTCAATAATTATAACAAAAAATACGTAGAAAAGAAAAATAAAATCCTATTTCTGTTAAAGGCTCTAGACCGTAGGTCGCTTCTGCCCAGAGAGTATTACTAATAATGTATACAAAATAATGTTTAAGTTGTCTCAAATTCTTGGAATTGAATTTGCTTACACGATACGTGATGTAATTTATCTCTCATTGTTCTAAATCGAACTTCAAATTAATCTATTGTATTATATTGTTTGTTTATTTTATCACAATCGTTCGTTACAATAATGATTTTATTAAACATGTTGATATTTGAGAAATATTGCCTGATTGTTTTAGGTTTGTGTTCGATTGAAGCGAAGTACTCGCGAACGGCTATCGCAATGAAGTATTTCCTTATCTAGGATTACAAAACAATATAAAAATAATGATAAACATGATTATGTGGAATTGCTCCGATCGAGTGTAATCAAAAGTCCATGCTCTTAAAAAACAATTCCATTATGCAGTAATCAAATAGATCTCATCGCGATGCAACCGGAATGGATGAAGAGGCTCCGTTCGCGCCTCAATATCAAACAGAAGAGGTCCTTTAATTCGGATTCCGAATACTCCGAATTCGAGCACTCTCTGCCGATTTGGTTCTCGATCATATTTCTCATAATCTACGCCGGTGTTTTCACATTTGTTTACTTTTACGATCAAGTTTTGCCGGAGTCCGATACGGTGAGTTTTCTTGCTTGTACAATGACTGATTTTGTATAATTTGTTTTCATGAAAAAAGGATGAATACGTCTTTAAAAGTATCAATGCAGGGGTGCATCTAAAGCATCTGGTGGATCTGGGTCCAAGGGTTGTCGGTAGCGAGGCAAACGAGATAAAAGCTGTTAAATATTTGAACGATGAAATCGAGAAAATCGTCAGTGCAAGGAATCCGTTGCAGGACATTGAGCATAAAGTTGAGGTAGTCAGCGGATCGTACTTCTTGGATTACAAGCCGTACGGAGCGATTAACGTGTATTCTAACGTTAAAAACGTCGTTGCAAGGATAAAATCCAAACATGAGAATAGGCCGAGTATCCTTATCAATGCGCATTTTGATTCGGTACCTGAGAGCCCAGGTAACTAGTGGTTAACAATTCTTGGAAAAACTTAGGTTTATAATGGTTATTTTCAGGCGGTAGCGACGATGGGATAATGTGCAGCATTATGCTGGAGATCCTTCGGATTATGTCAAATTTCGATGAAAGACCGGAGAATAATATCGTATTTTTATTCAACGGCGCCGAGGAAACCGCTTTGCAGGCATCGCATGGCTTCATCACTCATGACGAATGGGCCAAAGATATTAGGGTTGTTATTAACTTGGAAGCTACCGGTGCTGAAGGGCGAGAGATGCTCTTTCAAACGGGACCGAAGCAGCCGTGGCTCTTGAAATATTACAGTCAAGTCCCTCATCCTCATGCCCAAGTCGCAGGAGAAGAGCTTTTCCAAAGCAATATAATCCCATCGGACACAGATTTCAGGATATTCAGAGACTACGGCGATTGCATAGGTTCATCATCATACTTTTTATATAAATTGATAAATTATATAGTTAAAATCACTAGCAATACCAGTTGATCTTGAATTAACAGTTTTCAGGTTTCGATTTTGCGTACACCAGAAACGGCTACAGATATCACACCAAATACGATGACAACAACATCGATATTGGTGTGATTCAGCATACTGGTAACAATATACTAGAGCTCTTGAAGCAGCTCTCCAATGCGCCAGAAGTTGCCGAAGAATTTGATGAACATAGTAGCTACACTGTTTACTATGATTTCCTTGGAGTTCTCTTCATCCGATACGATAGAACGGTGGAACTTATATTCAATATTCTCTGCATCGTCATCTCTCTATTATCCTTCGCAATTTCAGTATTTTCATTTAAAATACGTATGTTTTAATTCAATAATTATTAAAATATCAATTAAAGGTGTTGTCTCTTTCAGATAAATCTTTGGCGAACTTCAAGTACGTCGGAATTGCATTTGGCGTGTTGCTTCTATCTTACGTGATTGCAGTTGCCTTTGTTATAGTCATTGGTGTTATCATAGATTCTGTGGATTACACTATGAGATGGTACAATAACACCTGGCTTATCTTAGGTTTATATTGCAGTCCCGTGGTGGGCATAATTATAACAGGTTTAGTTCTTTTCGCGCAACTTAATAAGAACGTCAGTATTCATCAAGGATTTATTTGTTAAGTTCATTTAATGCATTCATTTTTTTCAGAATACTTTGACTTTAAGTAGGAAGACGCAGATGACCTTACAGTTAAACAATTTACTTTGGACTATAATATTACTCGTCGGTACTTGCATCGGTATAAGATCGGTGTATATAATCCTCTACCACGTTCTGTTCTCATCAATTGGTTTCTTGATAATCCAAGTGTTTCGACTACAATTCCAAAGTAGATAATTTATTAAATTATTATATGGGAACGATTATTAAACCCACTATTTGTAGATCACCTATGGAAGTTGATCTATTTCATTGCAATGATAATACCGACGATCTTCGTTCTACAAATTAGTTTGGAAATCATTTATTTGTTTCTGCCGATTTGCGGTCGCAACGGGGGAGGTTCCAATCCGGAAATTATCGTCTCCGTAATCTGCTTCTTCCTTACGCTTCTTGCAACATCCTATTATGTAAATATCTCAGTTCCAATAGTTTATTTCAGATTCGTTAACGAGATATTTGATTTCAGCTGCCTCTGTTCATGGGTATAAGGAAGGGTTACTTAATGGCGATTGCTTTCTTCATATGCTTCGTCATCTTCTTTATTCTCGTATTCACGCCAGTTACGTTCCCGTACAGCGCGGAAAATCGACGTCCCCAAAGATATCCATTCTACGTAAATGTTTCCAAGATTTGCTCAACGGAAGTTAATTTATGTTTGTTTTTAGCATACCAGTCGCACGATAAGAAATGATGACACCATCATTATCAGAGACAGTGGTTACACTTTTGCTAAGAACGATAGGAACTCGCCTCTGATGATTCAAGAGTACGTCAGCGAAATTGAGGAATCGCTGAGGGAAATCGGCGAAGATTGCGATAGCGCCTTGTTCTGTGGTCTACCCACATACAATTCGCGTTCTTTGAAAGATTTGTAAGTGTACAATTATTTTTGGATGGTTAATATCAAATGTTATATTAGATCCAAAACTTTCTGGATTGACGCTCCGCCTATTACAAAGATAACACCGAGGACGACGTTGAAATTGGAAAATAAGGAAAAGATTTCAAACACGATTGAATATACATTTTTAGTTGAAGGTGTTTAGCTTTCGTGTTGCTTCGACATAAATGTAATTTCTGTTGTAATTGTAGGACCTTCGAGGTTGAATATTTATTTCGCGCCGA
>JAFMTC010001788.1:0-12987 GCA_018845635.1 Nicrophorus orbicollis | reverse complement strand
GTTCAATATTGTTAGCTTTAAGTAACTTCAAATACGCCGTCCTGTCGACCTGCAATTGACGACATAACTTCTGCAGCTGCTCAATCTTCCTTGTAAATTCGACCTCCAGTTCGTTCTTTGATGTAGACATATCTAATGCGAGTTTACGTTTCTTCTCAAAACGCACTTTCCACTGTTTCAGTTCCTTCTCCAGAAGACTATTCTGCTTGGTCATCTTCGTCATTTCCGTCTTACAATTATCAAAGACCTGATTGCTCTTGCTTATTGTTGATTCAAATTCTTCGTATTTTCCAGTGTACACCTGCAAGTGACTTTCCAGGTTCTTAATATTACTCTGAAGATGCGTGCATGTCTCTTCACTCTTTTGCAGCTTCTTCTTAAGAATTTCACTTTCCTTGTTCCACAATTCTCTCTCAGCCTTCAACTCAAACTGGGCCTTAGCAACTGTTGCTTCAGACAGCTGCTTCTCCAGGGACATCTGCTTGCTCATTCTAGCCAATTCCTCTTCGCCCTTACTAAATTGTTGACAGAGGGTAGCAATCTTATTAGCCATATCAATATTGTCATCCCGAAGTTTCATATTCTTTTCATTATTTTCCATCATCACTGAGGAAAGCTCTGTTAAGGTATTCTGAAATTTCTGTGTAACCTCTTTCCTGGACTCTTCTTCACGGATCTTCGCAACATTCTCTTCCTAAAAATTCGTACAATATTAACATGACCATGACATTAACTGAAAATGTATCACCTTAATCAATTTGTTTTGTTTCTGAAACTCTCTGCATAAATTTTCCAACCTGGATCTTGCCAAGATGGATTTACTGTGCTCCGATTGTAATTGGTCCTTTTCTCTTTGGAGGACAATGTACTTCTTCTCAGTTGCAGTTAAACTATTTTGCAGTGTCCTGTGTTCATCATAAAGGTCAGTGTATTTACCCTTTAATATTAAGAATTTTTCAGCATCCACAAGATGATTTATGGACTTCAAGATATTCTCGAGAGCTTTAGTGTCCCTCCTTCGGATCTTGTCCTCTCTCTTCTTCTTGCCATTTGTCTTATTTTCTACCTTTGTATCTTCCATCTAAACAGAAATTTACAGATAATTCTCCAATATTTATGTTAGTATTTATGTATCTATGTCCCCAAGCGGCGTTGTTTTGCTAACTGCACGAATTCGAGGTTGTTTTAAGTAAGACCATAATATTGCACATTTGCTTTTATATTAGGACAAGAGGTGGCACTCTTCAATGAACATCTGTATTACCTAACTGGAACGCTAATTTGTTTTAAAAATGAGCAAAGAACATTTAGAAATGTACGTACGTGTAACAAAACTATACAAATGTTTTATTAGAAAATGCTATAATTTCTAATTAGAATCAACTAGAAAATGACTATAACGATTTTTGAGCTAAATGGAGAAATATAAATGGATCAAACTTCTAATATATTCAATAACAGTAATGATTTAAAATAAACTCTCCAAATAATTCTTATTGATTACATTTCTTAAAAATTAATTAATAATGAATTAACATTCTTAAATTTGATTAATTACAGCCTAGAAATATAAAAACATATTGATTTATTATTTAGAAGCATAGTGATATTGATTTAACAACACATTTCATTGTTTTATGTAAGAAATCCAATTATAATTGAAGACTTCTAAAACAACATACATTACATTGAAACTTAGTGATATTGATTTAACAACACCAAAATCGATTGTTTCCGAAAGTTTCATGTAAGAAATCAATAATAGAAATCACAAATAATAAAATAAATATGAATAATCTTGTTTAAAGATTGTACTGCCCAAAAATTGAAAATTTTACTTTCCGAAACATTTAATAAACTTTTGAAGAAACAAGTTTATTTTCTTCCATTTCAAATGTATTTTCATTTAAAATAGTTGCACTTCTTGAGACACGGCCATTTTGAAATGCAACTAGTGACATCTTATGATTATGTCATACAATTTCCGTATTTATTTGTTATTATTTATCATCTTCAAGTATACAGGAGTTGAATTTCTTTAATGTATTTGAATGTATTCAATAACACAGATAATGTTTGACTATTATTACAACAAAAAAGAGGGCATTTAGTAATCACATGCAATATACAATTCTTTGATTCTTAATTATTATCCAAATAGATTGAAGCAATTTATGAACTTGATTTAATAAGAAATCATAATTACATTGAATCAAAAGTTGAAACATTCTGATAATGTTAATGACTTAATAATACATTACTAAATACCTAACTTATAACCAAGTTCTAATTTTGTAAATATTTAATGCTTCATTAAGCAATTTAGTATAAGAAAATATTATATAGAACTATGAAAAATTCAATCATTATATTATAAATTAACAATTAAATAAGAATTATATTTGTTGCAACAGATAAGAAAAGATATTACGATAATAATGAAATGATGAAATAAAATAGGTCTTTTTCAATAATGCACTTTTGTTAATTATCTTGGTGTTATGCACTACTTGATCAGCTCTTTAATAAACAAACCTTATGTAATATTTATAAATTTAGTAATTTCTTTAAGTTTCAAGTCGATTATATTTGTATTTTCTGTATATTATTGATTATCAATTAGTTTCGTAATAGTTACGTTAGGCCTCGTGCAAACTGCATGAATATAATTACCTCAAGCATTTCAATTATTTCCTTTTGTAATTGCACTTGGGGGGAAGATAATACTGGAAGAAAAGCGCACGTTCGCACGTTAGGTTACAGACTAGTAGTATTATTTTTGGATCGTGGTCTATTCTTGAATAAGGCAGGGCTTGTGTTACATTTTTTTCTGCCTTCTCTCTCCAACTATATTATCCACAATAAACCAATTCCTATAGCTTACATAAACAATGAAACTGCGTTTAAAGTGCTTGCATGTCTATTTATATTGTTGACGGCAGCAAATTCAGTGAATATTACGTAAGGATAACTTGAAACTTATGTAAGAAATAAGGAATTCTATAAAAGCAGTTCTATTTTTGGGGAATTTGAAGATTCAAAGTTTGGCGCTCAGAGTAGTTGGCATATAGCCGGTGGATTTTGTAGAGAATGTGTATAGGTTGCAATAGGCAACTTCAGGGTGGTGAATGACAAATGCATTGCAGTTGCAGCCACTTACACAGTGACCAGCGCAATTAGTTAATAACATACTTTTATCATCGAACAACATTTGATTCGTCTGTTGAAGTACACAAGGTGACGTACAAAGCATTTACTGACCGATGCCGGTTAGTTGCATGGAATAAATACTATGATAATAACTTAAAAAACTGATCAGTGTTGATTGGTTAGAGTGAGCTCTAAGCAATTCTTATCCAGTAGAATCGGAAATAAAAATCATCAACCGTGGCGCAGAAAAGCAGAATGACGATGGCCAGCGTCTCCTATCAGATAGCTAATTTGCTGGAGAAGGTAAGGGATTCGGTACAAGTTTTGCAAAGAATTTCTATTGAGGCTCTCAATCATCTCTCTTAGATGCAGTCATCTGATAAAGATTTTCGGTTTATGGCCACAAACGATCTGATGACTGAGCTGCAGAAGGATAGCATCAAACTCGATGATGATTCTGAAAGGAAAGTCGTCAAGATGCTCCTGAAGCTGCTCGAGGATAAAAATGGAGAAGTGCAAAACCTGGCAGTGAAGTGGTAAGTGCCACATCCACTTCGGTTTTAAAAATCGTTGATTCTATTTGTGAATTCAGCTTGGGTCCACTTGTCAACAAAGTTAAAGAATATCAGGTCGAAACTATCGTTGAATCGTTGTGCACCAACATGATATCTGAGAAAGAACAGTTGAGAGATATCTCAAGCATTGGATTGAAGACGGTCATTGCAGAATTGCCACAAGCTCCAGGTGGATTATCTGGAAATATTTGCAAACATATCACATCACGTCTAACTACAGCAATAGAAAGAGTAATCATTTCAACATATTTATTTGAACTCATTTTTAAAGTTCGCCAATTTTTAGCAAGAGGATGTTTCCGTGCAACTGGAAGCTTTGGATATAGTTGCAGATCTTCTGGCGAGATTCGGTAATGTTCTATCTACATTTCATGCAGCAATCCTCAGCGCGTTATTGCCGCAATTAACGTCTCCAAGACAAGCGGTCAGGAAGCGTACTATAATGGCTTTAAGCAACTTTGTGCTCTCTTGCAATACAACGCTATATCACAAACTTATTGAGCACTTGAAGAATGGTTTAAGTACTGAATCGAATCATTCGCAGATTAGAACATACATCCAATGCATCGCTTCCGTATGGTAAACTTGATAAAAAAAAATAATAATCTGGCAAAATTAATTATTACGATATTATTTTTAGTCGCCAATCTGGGCACAGGTTTGGAGAACATATTGAGATATTCGTAGAATTGATTATGAAATATATCAATCTTGATGATGATGAGCTCAGGGAGTTTTGCCTCCAAGCGTTTGAGTCGTTCGTCAACAGATGTCCGAAGGAAATTACTCATCATATTCAAACTGTAGGTTTCTTTAACTATAGCAAATACGGGTAATTTACAATTTTCAAACAATAGGTAACGGGTTTATGCTTGAAATATATAACCTATGATCCGAACTACAACTACGATGATGATGATGAAAATGAAGGTGTTATGGATGCGGAACAAGATGATGATGACGACGATGATGAGAATGATGAATACAGTGACGATGATGATATGAGCTGGAAAGTACGTAGGTCGGCTGCTAAATGCTTAGAAGGAATCATCATAAGCAGGCATGAATTGCTCCCAGAGTTTTACAAAACTTTATCTCCTGCTATGATTGTTAGATTCAAAGGTATACATTACAAAAACATTGATATAGAAAACTATAGCAAATTATATTTTCAGAGAGAGAAGAAAACGTAAAATCAGATATTTTTCACGCATACATTGCTCTTCTAAAGCAGACTAAAACCTCTATAAATGTTAATATTGATCCTGATTCCATGGAACAGGAGACTCCAGTTTCACTGTTGCAACAACAAGTACCATCGATCGTTAAAAGCGTTAGCGTACAAATGAAGGAAAAGTCTGTTAAAACCAGACAGGATTGTTTCAATTTACTTAAAGAACTATGTGCTGTACTACCAGGAGCTTTAACACAACAAGTACGTTTAAAGTTATCCATTAATTTGATGCCATATATGATGGTTCATATTTACAGATTGGCGAATTAGTACCCGGAATACAGTACTCCTTGGGAGAGAAAAACTCTAGCAGCAATATGAAAATTGATGCCCTCTCGTTTATATACTGCCTTTTAACAACTCACCAACCTCCAGTTTTTCATCCATATATCGCTGTCATTTTGCCACCTGTGATTTCAGCTGTTGGTGATAGCTTCTACAAGATTACAGCAGAAGCTTTAAATGTACTGCAAGAGATGGTTAAGGTGATCAGGCCCTTAACTGCCCCCTCTAGTTTTAACTTTACTCCATTCACGAACGATATTTACAACTGCACGTTGGTGCGCCTAAAGGCTTCTGATATTGACCAAGAAGTCAAGGAGAGAGCAATCTCCACAATGGGTCAAATTATTTGCAACTTGGGTGATTTTCTCAGGAAGGAATTACCCACTTGTCTACCGTTGTTCCTGGATAGATTGAGGAATGAAATTACTCGTCTTACTGCGGTCAAAGCTCTCACCAAAATTGCGGGTTCCCCGCTTGGAATTAATTTACCGATTATAGTACGTAAATTGCAACGATTGTCTGTGTTTAATTACATTATTCATTTTCTTAGAATGAAGCTATTCCAATATTGGGATCTTTTTTGAGGAAAAATCAAAGAGCGCTGAAGCTTAGCACACTGTCGCTCATTGATTGCTTGATTAAGAATTACCAGCACAACTTGAATCCAGAGTTACTGTCGCACGTTATTGTCGAACTGCCACCTTTACTGGACGAATCTGATTTACATATAGCTCAATGGACTTTGGTAATCTTGAAGTCGATCGCAGAAAATCATCCGAAGGCACTTTACGACATTAATAAATCCATCATGACTGAGATTCTTCTATTACTCAAATCACCACTGTTGCAAGGTCGGTTTCTTTTACATTTTCTTATTTGTTGTTTATTAATACTTATTTTGTAGGTGCCGCATTGACTTCTATGTTGGAATTCTTCCAAGCACTCGTTCAGTGCCAAATTCCAAACATTGGTTATGATGAAGTGTTGCTTCTTCTGCTCAACCCTATCATTCACACTTCTGGTAATCAATGTGTTCATAAACAAGCATACTATTCTATGGCCAAATGCGTTGCTGCTATCACTGCAATTTGCCCTAATATGGCTTTACCTGTTGTAAACAAATTTGTAAACGATATTAAGCGTAGCAAAACTGATAGTGAGCATATCTTTTGTTTACTGATTATTGGTGAAATAGGCCGTAATATGTAAGTTTTATTGAATGATAATTATAAGGTGCTTATAATATTTGTTGATTTTAGTGATTTAACATCAATTGGACATTTAGAATTGGAGATAATCGAGTCTTTTTACAATATATCCGAGGAAGTCAAGACAGCAGCTAGCTATGCTCTTGGAAGCATTTCTATTGGTAACTTAAGACAATATTTACCTATTATTTTAAAAGAAATTCAGAATCAGCCCAAGAGACAGTACCTGCTATTGCATTCCCTTAAAGAAGTAAGTAAATCTGTTATAATATGTACATGACTTTCAATGGTAATTCCTTTAGATTATTGCTTGCCTTTCATCGACACCTGATGGTGTCAGGCAACTGCTCCCATATGTGCCACCAATTTGGAAGCAATTGTTCAAGCATTGCGAATGCAAAGAGGAAGGTTCTAGAAATGTTGTAGCTGAATGCTTGGGAAAGCTTACGTTAATTGACCCAGCTCATCTATTGGGTAAACTTAAGGAGAGCCTCAATTCGCCGTCGCCTTTAATGAGAACAACTGTAGTGACTGCTGTGAAGTTCACGATTTCCGATCAAGTGAGCTACAACAAACAAATTGTAGAAGTTGTGCATTTTAATTGGTTGTTGTAACTTTTAGCCGCAGCCTATAGATTCATTGTTGCGTCAGTGCATTGGGCAATTCCTGAACACGCTTCAAGATCCTGACTTGAATGTCAGAAGAGTTGCTTTGGTGGCTTTCAACTCAGCAGCTCACAACAAACCATCTTTGATTAGGGATTTATTGGATTCGATTCTACCTCAACTTTACAGTGAAACCAAAGTGAAGGTAAGTAATCTTTCGAATTTTGTGTAACTTGTTATTATACATAGTGTTTGGATGGATGTTACAGAAAGAATTGATACGAGAGGTAGAAATGGGGCCGTTTAAGCACACAGTCGACGACGGTCTGGATATACGAAAGGCGGCGTTCGAGTGCATGTATACTTTATTGGACTCATGCGTCGACCGTATTGATATTTTCGAATTTCTTAACCAAGTTGAGAATGGCTTGAAGGACCACTACGATATTAAGATGTTGACATACTTAATGACCGCAAGGTTGTCTCAGATCTGTCCCGGTGCAGTCTTGCAGAGATTAGACAAACTGGTAGAACCACTGCGAGTCACTTGCACCACTAAAGTCAAAGCGAACTCTGTGAAGCAGGAGTACGAGAAACAGGATGAACTGAAGAGATCTGCAATGCGAGCAGTTTCGGCTCTTCTTACTATTCCAGATGCAGGTTAGCTAGGAAACATGATCAATTTGAGCGCCGCTAATCCCGATGATGATTTTCTTTCAGACAAAAATCCATACCTCAGCGAATTTCTTACACAGATCAAAAACTCTCCAGACCTTCATCCGATATTTGAATCCATTCAGAAGGATAACAGCGGCCACCATGATTGTTTCCTAATGGATCAAAGCTAAACTACAGGGTTGCTCCCATTGTAGAAGTGTTGATGTTAAGCTGTAATTATAATTATTTTTCGTTCCGTGAGCAATTCTAAGATGGATTTATCAGAAATGTGTATATCTTTTCAAAAGGAAGGACAAAATTATACGTATACATACATATATGTCTATAGAGGAAATGTGCTATTTTCTGTAATATTTATGTATCTATCTTCGTTTTTGTATAACCTTATCTTTATTTTTTATCATAAGATCTGAAAACGTTAACAAAATTATTGATCTTGTTCAAAGACTACCCCAACACTCTTCCTCCACATATCCATCAACTCGGATAGCGCCAAACTCTCTTCGTGAGACATACGAGGACTCTCCAGCAGTCCGTCTTTTATGCAACGCCTACATTCCTCGGCCTCGTAAGAAAGACCAGTGCTGTGGAAGAAGTTAAACTCTGCTTGACTCTTCGGTAACTCGAATTCAAACGTATCTTCGTTAATTGTCATCTTAGTTGGACACCAAAACATTGGAATCTACAGATATTGGAAAGAGAAAGTTATATATATATAAAGCTACACTAGGAAATGACGTTTTTAACTTATTTAAAAGTCTTTAGTTTTGTAACTTAAGTCGTTATTATTAAAAGAAATACCTATATATGTAATGAATTCATTTTATTTGGAAGACTTACTTTAATTGTGCCCTTAGTTCCTACAATGGTTGCTACGTTGGAGAACGTTGCTACGGAAGTAGTTGAAATTACAGCAGTAGCATTACCAGGATATTGAATTATCGCGTTTGCAGATTCATCGACTTCATTTACATTCAAATACCCGGATCCCAGAAACTTTGTCGGTTTTAACCCTCTGAACACGAACTGGCAGAATTGCAAAGTATAAACGCCTAAGTCTAGAATTGTGCCACCCCCAAGTTCCTTCAAGCTACAATGCTAGAATTACAAAAAGTCTGAACATAACATAGACATTACTAACTTCAATCTTGGAACTTCTGCAATGGGAAAACCAAAAGTTGCGTTTACGTATTTCACATCACCGATAGTTCCCGCGTCCAGAGTTTCCTTAAGCTTATTATAAATTGGGAAACAGCGAGACCAAACTGCTTCCATTAGAAACAACTTCTTCTCCTTAGCAAAAGATATCAATTCTTCGCTTTGCTTCTTATTGAGAGTAAGAGGTTTTTCGCAAAGGACGTGTTTACCGTGTTCCAGCATCATCTTGCTCACCTCCAAATGACCCGTATTTATAACACCGACATAAACAATGTCTAAAAACAAATACGATGACATAAATTACTTAATTTCTTATTAAGCTTACCTATATTTTCGCATTTTGCCAAGCTTTCGTAACCCTCGAAAGCTTGAGGAATTTTTAACTTTTCTGAAAATTCCTTAGCCGTTTCCAAAGATCTCGCAGCAACTGCAATCACCTCATGATCATTTTCCGATAATGTCTGCAAAGCACATACGAAATCATTGGAAATTTTCCCAGCAGAGGCGATTCCCCAGCGCAGAGCCATGTTTGAAACGCAATCTAATCTGTGACTATTGAGATAAATAACTTTTATATCTAAATATAAAAATATCTAGATACGCATACTGAAATGATAAAGCTAATTGGTCATATAGAATAGAATTTGGTCATATAACATTTTATTGGTATTATTTGGTCAGCAAATTGCCTGAACAGACAAATATTTATATTTATTTCTTTTTTGGCTTATTTATGGTGTATACTATATATTTCTTCTAATGTTCATAACCATAATTCACATACACAATACAATGGGTTTACAATATTCTACATTGATTTGACTATTTACTGTTCTATGTCCTCTTAACATATAATATTCTTTAATGATCTGTAAAATATTTATAATTTTTTTTTTCAACAATTTGTGAAGATGAAGCGCTAAAACACACATGGAATATTTGGTAACTATGACACAATCATTTCTAATACTGAAAACTTGGGTCATGGAATGTCTTTTGTAATTATTGTTGTAAAAACTTGTGCTTAAGTCGATGTGACTCCTTTACGGGCCACAAGCAAATTAAGTACAGTGTGTTTTTGCACATAGCTAACAGCCTTCTTGTGGGTAACCATTGTAAAGTCATAACCATTGCACTGCAATATTTTGTCATGCACCCGAAGGCCACTCCTAGATGCCGGGCTGGACTCGTGGACTTCGGTCACATAAATTCCCTACAAAATAAAAATTTATTTAAACAATTCAATTGGTTATCCATCTTGCTTACATTATCTGTATATCCTTGAGGACTCTTCCTGCAATCCTGGTCAATGCCTCCACCTATTTTGAATCCACAAATAAGGTTTTCTCCATCAACATCTTTATGCAAAGTAATTGGAATCTGCGAGGAGCAATCGATCAATGAGTATAGTATTCAACTTTCATATAGTTTATTACTTACGCTCAAGCATTCCATTGCAGTTCCTGCTTGATGTTGAAATGCCATTTTAGCCATGATTGCTGTTTATATTCCTTTTTAAAGGTAATCCAAGAATTTATATGAATTGATTGTAGTAATCACACAGTTGGTCTCGCCCTTTGTTAACTTACGTTCCTTTCCGTAACGTATATATTTAAAATTTGTGAAATGTTTGCGTGTAGTTATGATTTAAAATAATCGTTAAAACGTCGAAGCGAAAACGCAGCTGGAATCACACTGAATAAGTATAAACACAAGAAGATATTTCTCTTGCACTCTGACAACCTCACTATAGTGGGTGTTCTCTGCGTGCGCGCCTGTTGCTATATCATGGATGGTGTTTGGATATGGCGCAAGTCCGATAAATGATCTCAAAACCTGTTTCGAGGAGACCGTGATCTAACAGTCAGCTTTATTATTGTTTGTATTGCATCCAGTAAAACCTGGCAAGCAACAAGAACCGAAGAAGTAACCCGAACTAAAACTACTTGAGGAACAACGGTTCTTTATAACATACAGTCGCGCTGACATCAATACCAGCTTTACAAATCACATCTTCCTTCTGTTATTGTATTTTTTTCTTTACAAAAACTAATTATTTAAAACGTCATGGCTAAAATGGCTTTTCAGCATCAGGCTGGCACTGCCATGGAATGTCTGAGTGTAAGTACAATAAAGATAATTTATAATAATTATAACAACGATTGTGTTTATCTTAAGATTCCCATCACACTCCACAAGGAAGTTGAAGGAGACAAACTGATTTGCGGCTTCAAAATTGGTGGAGGCATTGACCAGGACTGTTGGAAAAGTCCACAAGGATATACAGATAATGTAGATTGAATTCGAGAAATGATGGAGCAATTAATCATTAACACTGTTGATAGGGCATCTATGTGACTGAAGTTCACGAGTCCAGTCCAGCTTCTAGAAGTGGTTTGAGGGTGCATGATAAGATTTTGCAATGCAACGGATATGATTTCACCATGGTTACCCATAAGAAAGCAGTTAGCTATGTCCAGAAGCATCCTGTACTCAATTTGCTGGTCGCAAGAAAGGGAGTCACGTCAACATAGCCAGTATTCCATGTGGAATTCATTCCATTTCTCAGTATTACACCTAAAGTTTTTGAGAACACTGTGTCATAGTTACCAAATATTTTTGAACTGCTTAAATTGTTTATCTCACGAAATAATGCTGAATATATATATGTAAGACTTTATTGTAATATTTAGATACTTTTATGTTTCAATTCATAGTTTAACAGAATGTTATTAAAATAAATGTTGTTTATATGAAATGATTTGCAATTGCTATTTATAAACTTTAATACCCAGTTTACGAAATCTTATCACGGAGATCTGAAATGAGTACAAACAGCAACAAAATGACTAATTTAAACTTCGCTCTGACAAAGCACGTTCTTTTCTTCCAAGGTTAAATATCATACCTCTATAAAACAGTAATGTGTATGATTCAATACAAACGCGAATGATTCTAAGGATCGTTAAACTTTTACTGCTTTAGATAAATGCAATTAAATTTAAATAAGCTACAGCAAATATTATATAATACTAAGAAGTGTATTAATATCTGCTTTGTAATTGTGCAATTAAACAAGTATTCTTAAGAACAATTGTCGGCACACGTTATTTTTTTTTTATTGGAAACGGTTACTCTCTATGAGTCACTGAAGAGATTTCTCCGAGACGATGAATATGCTTTGCTCTCAAGGATGATAACTCTTGTGACTCAAATGGTTGACTCAATATATTGTTACAGCAATTCTAACGAAATAAATATTATTCTAATTAATTTATAAGCTATAAAATGGTAATACAAAATAAATGATTAAAGAAAAAAATAATTAAATGCGATTATTATTGGATTATTGTGTGTTTTTTTTTCATATCGTCAGTAGATAATAATTTTGTTTGCTGACAAATCCATATTGTAAATTGAATCGTGTATTGTGCGTTTGGAAACAATTGAATTGCAACGTTTTAATTAATTGGAATGTTTCATTATTAACGAAAGAAAATTGTAATTGACAATTGCTGTTGTATACATTCATAATAAAACTGGCGTTAAATAATATAATATTTTTGAATTTATATATATAAAAACGTTAGTAGTTAATAAATATTAAAACAATAAGTTAATATTTGCTAAATGATATATAATTTGTTAAAGTTAATCAGTGAATTATATCTCTGATAATTAATGAATAAATATTAATAGGTATTTGAGAAATGTAAGTAAAGTACTTATAATTATAAATGTTGTTTGGATTTTAAGTAATTTATGATTATGGTTTGAGTAGAAGGTAAATATATGATAAAAGTGCTGTAATTGTTTAAAGTGGTTTATTTGTTTATCAAGTTGTTTGAGCGAAGAATTGAATAATTGTTTAATAATTGTATGAACAAAGAGTAAATAATTGATAAAGGGCGATTAATGGCGTAAAAATAGGTAGATTCGTAATTGTGCATTGAAAAGGTATGTAAACAATAGATAGATATTGGTCATGTATAAAAGGTGTGCAGGTGGTAGGATAATTTTAGTATTCTAACAGTGGCAGCACTGAAAGTTTTTGAAGGTTCACAAAATAAAATGGCGCTAGTAACAATGGACGT
>JAFMTC010001782.1:6382-16879 GCA_018845635.1 Nicrophorus orbicollis | reverse complement strand
GATACTGCGAGATGTTGCGGAGAAAAGTTTTGCGGAGTCGGCGAAATTAGCGACCCGCCGTTTAATGCGTGCATATATTTCATAAATTTCGTTTTAATTAAAAGTGATTAAGATTTAATTTCAGATTAGACGCGGATTATACGCATTCGGATGGCTGTGAATAAACAAAAATTTTCAGACCCCGGCGCATCCACCGCTGCTAAAATTCAGAAAAAGATGAATTTAAATGATTTCTAATAGTAATTTGAGTTAGACAAAATAGTTTATATTGGTTAAACGTTTCAAGTTTATTCAATATAAGGTGCACGTTTTCAGTTTGCTTCATTGTTTTATTGAATTTCGTTGAAATTTATACGCGTTTTCGCTGTATGTTACGTATTAAATATGTAGGTGGTATTTGTCTGGAACGATATTTATGTGCATTACGTAATATTTGTTTGCTTCGCCAATATCGACGTGGGATCGCACCGTGCCTGGCATCGAATTGCACCCCTATTTGTCTCGTCTGATATTTATGAAACTCGCAACGGAACAAATATGCATCCCTGCTACTTAACTGAAAGCGACTTTCAGGCTTTCAGGCGACTCGGACTGTGTTCGCTACATTTTCAGTCGGAACATTGACAGAAATCAAAGAGTTCGTGATTCAAACTCGAGTGTATTTACTTCGTGGAACGATAATTGTTCGTTTTTGCGACGGCCCTTTTGCCATTCCTGAAATAACCATATTCGTTCCCTCTTCTCTCGCCTCCAGAGAGAGTATTTATGACTTTTGTACAGCTGTCGATTCTTATGAGAGACTCGCACGTCCATTCAACATGTTACGTGATTGGAATCCGCACTGTCTCTGCGAGGAAAACGTCCATTATTCTCTCCATCTTCTCCACCAACTTTCCGAAATTTAAGACATACATTAAAAAAAAAACGTGTTCAGCAAAACATAGTGCGAGTTATAATCGTTAAGTTCAGACACAATTTTCATGATTTGTCTATCTAATCCTAATTACACTTAAAACATGTAGAAAATAACGTGTTTTTCAATAGCTAATAATTGGCATAAACAATAGAGATAAATTAAAGGAAATACCTTGTTTTTGAATATACAATTCTCAAATGTTTTGTGGCAATTAATGCAATTCGTTTTACAAGCTAATTAATTTACGCAAAGAGACGTCGGTGGTTATAATTAGCTCTTTACGTTTCACTGAAATTTCTAATTTCACCATTAATTCATTGAAATAATAACATTTTCACTATTGACCAAAATTCTCAAAATATTTACATTGACTATTGATTGATTCAGTTTGAATTTATCATATAATCTTATTAATAATTTAAATTTTAGTGGCTTGTAATCAATAAATAGGGCAGATTTGTTAGCATGAATATTTAAATTTGGATATCATGTGGATGCGAATTTAAACTAATTACATATGAATTATTGATAACTACTTTGTACATTTTCGGGCACCCAAATTATAAATGAGTGTATTCGAAAATTGTGCAAACAATTACACTAATGCATCGTGTTTCAATTAGGCTGAAATCGATAACGTAAAAAGTTTTCCATTCAAAAATCAATACTTTTCTAGGAAAATTCGTCACTGTAATTAATATTTTTAACTTAACTTTATAGTGTACTTAATACAAATGGTTTATAGACCGCATTAGTAAGTTGCTACATTGTACACGGAAAAAAAGCAGCAAAGTTTTATGTTTTATTTAAGCGAAATGCAAATTGTCCGGCCAAACTTTTAATTATTTCTTCAATACGATGCGCCCCATTCTCGTTCCGTTTCATTTCGCGTTTCTTAATTAAATTCTAAATGTAATATTGTAATTAAACCGAGTTTCCGTTGTGTACGTTCTGTTTCTTTCTTCTTCTTCTTCTGAATTGACGGATCATTAGAAATTTTGGGGGATGGGGGAGTGAATTGGGGGAAAGATGTTGATGATGATGATGATGAAAAAAATGGGGCTTATGTTAATTGTGCGTGGGCGTGATGTGAAGGGAGTCCCGATTAATGGAGCGCTAACGAGATCTGGGAGCCGGTGTTGTTCACTCCAAGTCGAACGTGAAGATTTAATGATGTGGCCCCCTTCTCGACAAGACGAAGGGCTCATTATAACCAACCCCCAACCCCCTCGGTGCAACTCCCCCCCCCCGAAAAGAAAACGTTTAATTCCGGTGCATTGTCCTTCTCCTTTTTCTTTTCCCTTTTCTCCTATTTCCATTTTTGCATCGACCGATGATCGCGAAATGATAATTTATGATAACGATCCACTTTGCGAAATGGTATTTCGTTTAGTCAAGTGCGGCCGGTTCTAAAAGTCGTTACGGGACGCTCTCTATCTGCCACGTTGCAGTTACACTTTTTCCACTCTTATTTAACTTTTCTCTCTCGTCTCGTCCGCTTCTCTATTCCGTTTTTTCCTTCTTCCTCTCCCCTTTTTTTTTCCTGTTACGTTCGGTGGTCCCCTTCGAAAATTGCGGCTTATCGCCCAACCGGACTCTATATTCTCATTTTATCCCCCCACAAGTCCTCCCTCCTCCCTTTTCTAATTTAAGAGTGCGACCATTCCCGTCCTCCCTCACACTTCCTCCTTTTGTTTCTGCACATCGTGTAATTGCGTCTTCTCCCCGAAATCCCAATAAATCGTACACTTGAACTCTCAATAAATGTCCTGCAATAATAACCGTTATATCATTATATCATTGTGTGGATTGGGCTGTTCACAAGTGCATTAATGCAACAGCAGTGAAGCTACAACAATCTTAAAAGTTATATTTGATGTGCAAACTATGGATGCACGTAATAAGCGTGAGCTTGAACTATTATTATAGTTTGGGTAGACGACTTTTAGCTCTTGATTCGGTTTAGCTTAAGATTAGTGTTGCAAATGCGAAAAGGTGGCTTTAGGTACGAATGCAAATAACCGATTGATTATGCAACGGTCGGCGTCGCGTTAATCCCGCTCCTCCTCTCCTCCTATTACGCGCACCAAAGTTGTACTAATTACCAGCCATTCGATAGTTGACGTCGTTTCGGGGAAGTTTGCAACTTGATACCGGGCGACCGATTCCGAATTCGCAAAACAAGCCCGGAACTGTTGCCTGATTAGTAAGCTATCGCATCTTTAAAGTATTCCGGAGCTCCAGAGTTTCTGCACACAAATTGTATGCATTTCGGAAAGATCGGACACCTTTGGAAAGGAAAACAATTTGATACTGGGAGGTGAATAATTGAAATGAGATGATCAAAATATTCGAAAGACGAGATTAGTATTGATGAAAGTTTAGAAAATAAGGTTCAAATAATGGGAATGATGTTTCAGACTGGATTGGACACGGCGCTGATTATAAGTAATGCGTTTTGGAGATGTTTCATGTTTTCAGTGGTAACATTAATAATGTGAGGAGTTTCTGCACACAAATTGTATGCATTTCGGAAAGATCGGACACCTTGGAAAGGAAAACAATTTGATACTGGGAGGTGTATCAAATGAGATGATCAAAATATTCGAAAGACGAGATTAGTGTTGATGAAAGTTTAGATAATTCATACCTGAAAATGAGTGTTTCTAAAGTAAATATAAGGTTCAAATAAGGGACGATGATGTTTCAGACTGGTTTGGACACAGCGCTGATTATAAGTAATGCGTTTTGGAGATGTTTCATGTTTTCAGTGGTAACATTAATAATGTGAGGCAGTTTATTTTTTTGCAAGATAATGAAAGTGGGGCTACGCTCCGGGCAACGTTATTTATCGTGCGAAAAGGGCTCGGCGATAAGTGTTGATGCATTGCCGAATCCGACGTGTCTGAAGATGGTGAAGGGAGGATAATGGCGAAGCGTAATTTTGTAACATTCCAATTAGTCGCAGTATAATTGTTATTCGTCTTAATTAGGTCGTGCAATCATCCGAGCAGGGCAAAGCCGAAACGCTCGACCCGAATCACTGCAGAGATCTGAAAACGGAATCACGGCTTGGTTCACGGAGCAAGGATGAGGATGAGGAGCAGGAATTGGAGAGTGCATATAGAATGAACGGCGTCTCGCTAAATTAACTCTTGATTTCCTAGCCCGCGGCTGCAGATCCTTAACTTTATATGTACAGAGTGTATATATATATATATATACGTCACGGGGAGTGAGAGACGGTTTAAATTTCTTCGGCTAACTTTTGCGCAAACAGAACAATGTACTTCATTACCTTTCGCCCGCAATCTTCAATAGTTACTACCCACGACCTCAGACGTCTAATTTGTGAGACAGAACCAAAGTCCCGGTGATTTGCATTACAAGTGCATTAAAATTAAAGGCATCTCGAACAGAACAGTTTTCGCATACATTCCAGGGACTAATTCGGATTCATAATCGTCTCCGGTTTTATTCCCTTCGCAAAGAAGTCGGATAAGAACGTCCCTTTTACTGCACGAGCCAATCTCCATGTACGATCAAGTCCTCCGACGGACAATGGGAGCGCAATCGTTGATTACGCTTCTTCTTCTTCTGCTCGAAACGACGGTCCCTCTTCTCCAGATAAGAACTGTCTCGAACAGCAGGGAACGATGCTCCAGACTAGGATCGTCCTGAATTTCACTCAAGTGTCTAATCCTCTTTCCATTCCTCCATATACGAACAGATACTGGCTTCGTGTATATAACCGAATGTTACATCCTTTTCACATCCCCCGCCGACGGGATGTGAAATCCACGAAGTAAAGGATTATAATTCTTGGGATAATCCCAACGCCAGCCGCGAATTCACTCAGGAATCGTGCATGCACGTCCTTATCCCGTACAATCGCTAAATCAATTCTTATGTTCGTGTTGTTGCAGCAGTTTTGGGCAAAAGTTTTGCTCGAAAACTGAGCCTGCAGTAAATTTTGCACGTTTAACCGTAACGAATGAAGTCGCTTAGTGTGTGTGTGTGTGCTGGGAGGGCATTATCTATGTGCATTAGGGGTCTAGCAAATGAAGATTTAGCCAGGCGCCGAGGTTACCTATAATGCCTTAATCCACCTGAGCATTTGTATCCATATGCGGTCTCCACTCGACCCGACTACAACTTTCCTCTTGAACTTAGGCATCACCGAGTCTGTTTAATTGCTCTCCCTCTCACAGGAAATATTTTACATTTACCTTTTGTACACTCTTAATTATTCAAAACTAGCTACAATTCATTTTTGTAGAGTAAAAGTCTAACATATTCAAACAATTCATCAGTTCAGTTCAGAGCTCCAATCTCCATAAATATGCATGTATATTGAACGTGGAACTGAAATATTATTGAAACGACAGTTACTTTGGGAGGTTTTCTCATAAGCCATCGAAAAGAGCGGAGTCAGCGTCCCTGAAAGGGTGCCACAATAAGCGTTTTCTCATCTTCCCTCTCTCGCACTCTTTCTCGTCCGCTCTCTCTTTCTCCCTTTATACCCCCACGAAAACACGTAAATCATTCACGAAATATTTTAGTATAATACACTGCTCTTCCTTGGTTCCACAGGCGAAGCACGACGAAGATTACACTTGACTCATCATAATTGAAAATTTTCTAATTTATCGCTGAAACGAAACAAGAATTACAATTTCACCGACAAATTTATGAACTGGATTTAACAAAAAAGTTTAATCTCATGTAATTAGAGCAAAAAAAATATAAATGAATTAAATTAATAAGATACATCCATACATAGACGTATAGCAATAATAATAATGTATTATTTGTATATTCGTTGATATAGACCTTTTGTTGAAGGATTATTGTGTGAAGTATGAATTTAATAAATGTGGGACTGAGCGCTTTTGCGAAGCTTTATTAGTTTTCCGTACGTTCTTTATAGAAAATGGATTTATTATGAATATTATGAATAGTCGAGAAAAAGGAAACGCTAAACTTGCATAATAATAAAAACGTACGACGATGGAGCTCATAAAATGCGTGGAAATCAGTAGACAATGTGACGGTTTTTAACTTGAAGTGCAGCCGGATAAAGTTTCGCGATAAAAACAAAACAGCGCAAATCCACCATAAAAATCCGTCGTAAAATGTTATAATTTCGCTCACTCCGCGCACTGTGAAAACTTTCCAAGACATCTTTTTTCCTCCCCTAATGTTGACTTTATTTCCTTCCTGTATCATCGTGATGATGATGATGATAGTTTCCCCGTCCGAAATTGATCGCTAATTCCCATGTCCGTGACTTATCCCCGACTTTGAATAATTAAGTGAAGGATAATGAACGCCGTTGCAAGTGCATTTAAAACTTTCATACGAATGCAGTTAATGGTCATGTCTGCTGCTTCGTCATAAATAATGCCCAGATTTGCACAATTTAACCCCGAAAAACTTGAATGTACGAGTGTCTTGCCGAGATAGCACTCACCAAGCTGCATCCACTTAATTGCGCTAATAAACAACCTTGCACTAATCCACGCAATATTTTGCAGTTAAAGTCTTTGTTCATAAGTTATAAACTTTCAACTGTTGTATCTCAATTAACAGTATGTAGAAATATAAATAATAATTATAAATTAGAAGATAGAACTCCATTTCATATTATGAACCTAATTACTAACAATTTTATTGATTTGACACATATTGACAAAATTTACATTTACAAGTCACGCAACAGAAAAGTGAAAAAGTACGAAATTAATAGCGTCACTAAAACCAATGTAACTTGTGAACTAAACGTCAGATTGCCATGAAATTTTGACAGGTTGGTACTTCCTAAAAATCGTTCAGATAGAGACGCCATCTATAGTCATCCTACGAACTCATTGAGTGAGGTGTTATATTGAGTATCCCTTGGAGCGAGCGGAAAGACAGAGATAGTAGCTATACGTATTGCATGTAATCAAGCGTCGGAGTTTTCAAAGTTAATTTAGAATTTAGATATGCATCGTTACGTCGCGCAATATAGGAGTAACGACATCAGAGATTTGCTGTAAGTACTCGACGGTCGTCACATGGATGGCCGCAGCGGTTATCGTTACGACAACGTTTCGTCCTTCTCTGTCTGTCTGTTGGGTGTAGAGGAGAGACGGACTGCATCTGGTCATGCCTAATACCGAAGATACATTCCCCACTATTTCACTGTTAAACCTCTGGTCCTGCAGCAGTAGCAGCAGTCACGAAATATTAGTCCAGGATTTATTGCCGGGAATAAAGCTAAAACCTTCGGTGAGAACTGCGATCAGGGCTGACCCCAAGCCCTAACCTAAGGGTTAATATTTAATTAAAAAACTTCCGCCGCGAACAACAAATAGTGTGCATCAGAACGGGAAACTTTAAATGGCAAAGTTTTTTAATGCTCGCAAGAGATCAAAAAAAAGGATCGTCCAAAACCCTGCACGCCTAGGTACAATTACACTCGACGTCCTGAATATTTCCACGTCAGCTCTTGCAAATTCTCGCTAATACTAATACCGAGGACGCAATTCAAATAAATGTAAATTACGAATTATCATCATCCGTGCACTGCAATGCAGATTATATCTGCATTATCACATTTATGGTATACCTTTTGTTGCATTGTGTATTGAACATAATAAAGCAAACAATAACATTTTAGAAATTCAATAATCAACGCATTCATTGCAAATTTGATACTGAATTGTTTCAAACGAATCATTTTTATCAACGTTCAAGTTTTTGCTTTAATTAAATATTGTATTTGATTTGTAAATTATTGTGTATCGGATGAAATTCAATTAGCACTTTATTCAAATTTTAATTAACAAACTAATTTTGGACTATGTTGTACATTAAAAGTGTACAAAAATGAGGCATTATTAATAATAATCGTTTATTAAATATTTTAATGCAATTCTCGCAAGTTTAAAACGTAAATATCACGTAATTGTTTCAAATAAATCAACGTTTTTGTTTTCACATCCATTTAATGTTGCATTTGATTTGTGAACTTTGCTAAAATATTTCGTACCGTAATTCAGTGCAGCAAACATTGGCACTTTGTTTGTTTTGTTCAAATTTTAATTAGTGCATTTGCACAAAACCGAGCTAATTTCGGCACAACGAATTGTATAGATTCGATAGTGATAGTGAAGTGGCCGATCGATCGATCGGCGTTGTTTTGCTTGATTAATGAAGTCGCGATTGAAAGCGGCGGCAGCACTACCACCCTCAACCCCCCCACCATCCCCCTATCCGTCCGATAGACGATTAATTAATGGTCGGCCGTTTATTAAAATAGATTAGTTAATTATTTAATTAAAATCGGATGTTACCGGCTCCTGCTACGAAAGTGCGAAGGTAATTTATGGCCTCGCGCAATAAAAATCCCGACATTAATTAAATCCGAAATTGGCCGTGACGATTAATTTGGACGTGTCACTGCGGTATTGATATGATGTAATAAATACATCCGCGTCGGCCTAGAGGTCTTTAATATTCAATTATTTTGTCGAGCCCCCCATGTTTTCGGGTTCGAAGAGAGGGCGCAGATTCAATAAATACCCGACAATCGTTAGAACGGTGACACAACAACAACAATAAACAGCAACAACAACAATATGATATGAGCAGCAGCAGCAAGAGGCTTTTCCCTATTTGCCACGTGCATTGTCGATGATGTATGCAAGAACTGGCATTGTCGTGTGTCGACACATCATCATCAATAACGGCAACGTCTGATTGTAGCCATTTGTGTGGGGAATCGCACAAACATCCACCGGGCGCTCCTCCACCCCAATCTTAATTGCTTTCGCGTTTCTTCTGCTACCGCCGTTGCCGCCGCCGCCTCACGTTCATTCGTTTCCAGCTACAAATTGGATTTTACAGAACCCACAAGAGAAATCACAATTTAAAAAGAATGTTACATGTATTGAGAGGAACAGGCGAAGATAACTTAAATAACATTTCTCTTCCAGCGCTTTCAGTAATGAATCTCATACAGTATAACGAAAGATAATATGAACACAAAAAAAGGATATTAAGAAAATCACATTTTCAATTCCTATTGAAATAATATAATCAATACTGATAAATAGCCCTTCAATTCGGTATGATTATACTTATTTTTTTGTATATTATACGCTCAAAATAGATCCAGTTATTGAATGAAACATTCTAAGGTGCAAAAGGTTATACTAGAAAGCTGTTCCAAGATAATTGTATTTATAGTTGAAAAATGCATTAAATTGTATATTATACGCTCAAAATAGATCAAGTTGATGAATGAAACATTCTAAGGTGCAAAAGGTTATACTAGAAAGCTGTTCCAAGATAATTGTATTTATAGTTGAAAAATTGGTCACTGTAGATGTTGTTGTAATTGATGTTGGAGGTTTAATGTGAAAGGGCAATGTTGGATATAAGAGACCTTGTGTTTTCGCGTCGTGTGGAAGATTTGAGCAAATAAGATCGATTAAATCTGGCCCCGAAGTTGTTGGATCTGTCGGGGAATTTAAATTAACCGCCGTAACTGCTCCCAATCCGGTTTCATTACTTCCATCATCGTTAGTCCATTCGATGTTTCGCACCGCCCCTGCGATTCCCGCTGATTTCATCAGCTCCAGAGACAAGATGATGTATTGCGCTATCAGCACCCTTCTTCCTCTCACCGAATTTGTGCCAATATCACTCTTTGTTGCTTCACATTCCCACAATTGCGTTAAACCAATCGTTAAACCAATACTTTCACAATTTATTAACAACGAGAAAGGAAAACCTTTCCTTTATGATATGGCTGTTGTTGTTGTAAATACGTAAAACGGTATATCCAATGCATTAAGTCCATTAGTTTTATTGCACGTTTTACGTAACGTTTGGCCGTCGAACGTGTATGCAAGGGCAGAAATTGCGACATACTCGCGACCCTCGTAAATCTTTCAGTTTCTCTCTCTTTGTAAAAGAAAAGCCGTTGGGGGTGGGAGGTGGTGGGAAAGGATAGATCAATATGCAGGAAAAAAGGGGGGAACTGTACGTTTTGCGCTATTTATCTTTGTATCTGGAGTGCGGGGTTGCGCAGGGAGAAAGCGTAAAAAGAAAATTTGCATTATTTACGAAATCGCATACTTTATTGTCCGGATGAATATTTATAAGGTCTGCAATTTTAATGGATTCAATTTCGGAAGACGCAATTCGCCCTTGCAATTTTATATACACCATCCCCCCCTTTCGTTTTTCCAACAACACCGTGTTAATTGTAATTTATTGCATGTTTATGGTGTTGTTGCAGTCGGCTGCAGCAGCAAAGTGTTACACAACACGGGGTGGAAGGCCTGATTAAACTATAAAACGCGAGGGACGTTAATTGCATACCGCATTATTACGTAAGCCGCCTGTGCTAAACGCGCCGTAACGAAAATAATGCTGATGCTGCTGCTGCTGTTGTTTCCTTCCCTGTTTTTCGCTGCGCAAATATTAATATGCATCGCAGTTGGATGGAAATGTCTCGATAACTGTTTGGACATGCGGTGTAAACGCATAAATTTTCCACCCTCCTCATACAACACATTCATAAAATA